>JABMBR010006637.1:0-58720 GCA_018881525.1 Meteorus sp. PSUC_FEM 10030008
CCACCCTATTTCCGCAACAAATCAAAAATTATTTGATGTAATATTGCTGTTTTAAATAAAATCAGAATACAGATAGAGAGATGCAGGTTATATTTTCTGAATAAAACTTCCTTGGAGTGAATTCGAAGTCTATGAGATTATGACGGTATGAAAATAGTATATTTGTGCTCAAGATCATTCAAAAAGAAAAAAAAATCCATTCTTTTGGAGGGGGCCGTCGTGCCCCACAAAAGAAAAATTTTTTTTTCTCGAGATTTGATAAACCTTTGATGGATTTGCTTAACATGAGACCAAATTGAGTTCACTAGAAGATTGAAAGCCATGAAACATAATTACAAGCTTAAAGGGGCCGTCGTACCCCACTCTCCCCTACACGTACCACCCTTGAACAATTACGTTCACAACTCACACATATAAGCTAGACATATCCCGTCGTTGATCCATTCTCCATGACATTGCACAAAAATGTGCCATTAATTTTTCATGAATATAAGGGAAGTCAACAATTTCATTTTCATCACTCTTATTTGGAGGCTGTGCGTGCAGTTCCCCCTCCTTACGTTTGGCTTTTTTCCGTATTTTTCATTCACTTTTTCTACTTCTTGAACCTACTTCGTGAACTGAAGAACATGGATAGAGCAACGACTCAGGGCGGAATACTTTAGTAAAGTGCACCGAGCAGCAATTTCTCACGAGGGTTTTTTTTGCCTCCATCCCCTTCCCAATATCAAACTTTTCGGCATTTAATATAGAATGTATGCGTTGTGTGTGTGTGTTTGTGAATGTAACCCAGACTATCATCATTCGCCTGGTTGTCACTACGGATTCTATTCATAGACCGTCGCTCGATACGATATATACTCATGTTATATTTTGAGTTCACTTACCGCATAGTTACATTTGAAATCGTTTCCACATGTCACTTTAATTCTCTCTCCATCATTCTCCCACTTCCATTCTATTCATGTATTATCCTTTTTCATTATTGGTTAGCTACATTGAATAATGAACATTGTGAGTTCACAGTGGTTATGAGATTGACCAGTTGCTTACCTGGAACACAAAGAAAAATATGTGACAGTGAGATGAAGTTATTGTCGTTGTTTTACGTCATCGATTCTTAGTTGATTAGGAAGAGTTGATAACGCAGGATAGTTCCGATGGATTTATATTGATAGTTTCTGTTGACCCTCAATTCCGTTTCACTGTCTTTTCTTGACAGAATATTATTAGAGTAATATTTAAACGAAGAAATTATGGCATCATCAATGCTAACGTAATACTCATCGTAATCACATTGTTTTCATGAATATTGTGTTGTATTCCCGATTCATACCCAACTCAAAGTCAGTATTAGGAAGTTGTTAAGCGTAAATTTGCGTAAAAGGAAATTGGAGAATGGGAAATATAATGAGTGTATGGGAATGACATAATTGCATGAATATGAGGAGATGAAATGTGTATGTTCCAATATTGAGTGTTTCACATGAATATTTTAGGCGCCACTAGAATGATTGAATTTGATATTAATATATAATGGAAGACGAGAGTCTTGTTACTAGCTATTTGACCATTTCAGACAGTTTGTTTTCGTCTTGGTATCCATCACATTTATGTAAAAATAGTTACCCATACGTCGAGTGCATTATCAACTATTATGGAATATTTGAGCATATTCTGTCCTATCCCACATGAAAGTGTGCTCGACTTTTTTCCGTTTTCCTTTTCAAACATTGTGCCCTTCAAGTTTCAATTTTCACAATCACTGCTGATTTGGACATTTAAGGCTTATAAAATTGAGATTTAGATGAGAAAAAATCACCGGGGGTTGAAAGGCTTCGGAGTATTATTAGGTAGCAAGATGCTATATTAATCATCATATGCATTCGCATAAAACGAAAAAGATTGGATACATTGGCAGCGATAAAATCAAGTCCAAAATCAAAATCATTGAACTGTGGTGGAGAATACAGAACTTTGTTGTTCACCTTGACTTCTTCCTTTCCAACAATTCTCCCAACACAATTGTAAATACTGAAAATATTGGACAACCCCATCCGCTATTTATCTAATTTCGATATCATCTACTATTGTTGTACGCATGAGTGATAGTCAGAAATTGGGCGAGAGTTTATTTTCATATTGTGGTTCACTTTTTTTACCTCTATTTATAATCCGTTCTTAACAGAAATTTTAGAAAAAATACGGGATGTAGAATTAAAATGTGAATAAATTTGAGCTGTTGATTTTGTAATTCTTTCCCGACGTAGCAGGGGAAACCGAACTTTTTTCTTTCATTGATATATAAATATATTTATCGAAATTATATTTCATGCATGAGTATATATCAACAGTATATGACGTAATACTGCATGTCTAGACAAACTTTATCAAAAATAGCGACGTTCTATTAAAAAATATCGCGTCTATGAATACGTAAGAAAAAAAACGTTCGCACGTGTAAAAACAAGCAATAATATTTGCCCCATTACTCATGACAAAGATAGTAGAGGCGTTCGAATATACATTTATATATACTTATACGAATGATGAATAAGTAAAACATTGGGATAGAGGCAGAGGGTAGAACTGAGAGACAAAAAAAAAACATCGAGGGAAGTAAAAAATTGTACGCACTAAAAAATGCGAGACAACCTCTGACGAATGAAAGTAAAAATAAATGAGAATAAGAACACAAATAGACGTGCAAAAAATTGCAGACAAATAAAATTTTCGTGAGGTATTTCTGTAAATTCTGAATATTATTGTGCACCAGGGAAGAGAAAAACAGAAGGTCATACGCTGGTGCAGAAAACCACCGATTCTACTTCTCTTCTTCTTCTCTTTGATGAAGTTGAGATTTATTTTGATGACGTTTCTGCAGCTGCAATGAGTTTCACCCAATTGGAATGAGAAGACTTTAAACGATTCAATGTTCAGTCACAGTAGAAAACATATGATTGATCGTAATAGTTGAATGGAGTGCTGGAAAAGTCGGTTCTCAAATTGCAGAACCATCGATTGAAGAAGCCTGACCCTGCACTCGTCTCTAATCAAACCGGTGTGAAGAGTTGTGTGAATTATTAGAGAATAGAAACTCCATCATCACATAAGAATTTTACAATCGATTGGAAAACACTTCCAGGAAGAGAGAATTTGAATTCTTAGTTTGGTCGTACACAGACAGATGTCAGTTTATAGAATCATGAATTATGAATTATGAGTTTCGTGATAATTACTCAAACCACTGAGATAATCTGTTGACAATCTGTAAAACTGTCTTATGAGAAGTTGACCGAGCGTACTAGGCCTATGTGAAGCCTTTTGTTGATTGGTGTTTGGAATTTATTTCTCTAAGAATCTTATGGTGAAAAACCAGAAACGGAATAAAAAATCAAACTGAAAATTGTTTCATTTTATCATCGTTTTTCAGTGATGGTGAAATCTTAGGGACATAACATTTTAAGTTCTTGATCAATCGTTCCAGGTGATATTGTGATGTAGTTCAAAGATTCATTTTTGAGTTTGGGTGAACAGATCTGAACAAAATCAATCTGGAACCCTTTGGTAAAATCTGAACCGTTTCTAACAAAAATTCACCGCGTAGAAAGAGAGTCATTTAGTGTTGATCTTCAATTGAATTATGAACTTGTTTGTAGGAGAGTCTGTGGATTATTGAAAATACTCCAGAGCTGATATAAAAAATTCACAAACCACGGAAAAAATTGTGGGAATCAACATTTTAACTGAGGCTTTTCATAGCAGTGCCATTGCCAAAAATAAGCACCAAGGAATTGAATATGAAAGAACGTTCGACAATGAGAAAAAAGGAAGATTCATGATGGATGATGTTTATTTTCATACTGTACGTAAATTTACAACTTCTCTCTATAGCTTCGACAGTGAACTCGAAATACTGTAGCCCATTTCATGAAACTGGGTTACAAACTGGGTCGTCGTCGAGTTGTCAATAAATTTATGTATTACCAATGTTAAGTAATAGAAACAGTTCCACATCTATGAAATGTGCACACACAAATGGTAATGTGAAGTGAATTTAGACTTTGATTCAATCAAAAGTTGTATTGCATTGCAAATTCTTGGTTCATTCAATGAGAGAATAGGGTAATGTTGATACATAGAGTGAATGATAGTGAACTTGACACCGATAAGTTATAGAAATATTATATGAAGAATGAGAAATGAGAAGAAATTCAAACATTTTATCCCTAGATTTGGGACTAATTATCATTTTTACGTGAAATGATGGTATGATGAAGAGACAGGACAAACAATAGAGTAGTGACAGAAAAATATTTAAAATTACGGAAATCATAGATTTTCTCAATCATCATATTCAATTAGAATGAGGGTTCTCAGATGATTTTATGTTACATGATATGAAAAAAGGGAATTTCCATATCCATCAACTTTCATTAGACTCATGATGAAATCCATAAAATGCGTCATAAATTTTCATATATATTCGTTTACTTTTACAACACAGATTCAAAATTTGTGAGATTTCGAAAAAATTTATGGAATCCTATTTGGGTTCTTGTGATTGGCTCCTCCCAATTTCATTTCCTTACCAAGTTTTGTACAACACTTTAGCATGATAGAACTGAGAAATTTATATTTGTCGGAATTCAGATTTCATTCTCACAATAGTTTTATCAACTTGATCATTATAAATCATTTGGTTTCGAATCCTTTTTTCTGTTGCGTTCATTGGTATTTTCATTATTCATCCTTCATCTATTATTTCCCCCTATTTCTATTGATTAACTGGGAAGTAGATTTCTCTGAGCGATTCATTCGTGGTGACTGGCAATTAATATTAATTCTAAAAATACAAATGTGGCGCCAGAATACTCATGTGTGAAAAACAAACTTGATAAATGTCATACATAAATTGACCAGACTTTATTTCTGGTTCCAACATTCTGAAAGTTATGGTGAAAAACAAAAGAAAAACGAATTTTCGATTTAATATATCTTCACTCATTTCTTCACAAATTCAACAATTGGCAATAACAAGGTGATTACACTTGATCCTGTGTCGAGGATAACAATGTAACTGGAAATGAGGAAATCGAAGATAATTGCAACTAATCAAAACGAAAGTGCAAATAATTATTTACGAGCCGCGTACACTTTGAATATACAACTTCGTCTTATCACACGCTTATCAAAGATGTTCAATGTTAAATTAAAATATCAAAACGAGAGCGTGAAAATAATGAAGGAGGAGTTGAAAAATACTTTGGTGCGTTAAGTGGTAGAGACACTGCGTATATTTGTGGCGCCGTGTGTGCATGGCGCCACTTTGTGACTCAGAGAACCGAACAACATTGCAAATTATATTTCCTCACGCGAGAAGCTACTGAGTCAGTACATAATAAAGATCATGGAATGATGCGGTGACGAATATACAGCGACTAATTACACAAAACTGTCCAAAACAGGGGTGAGATATTCATGCCGAATTCCCTGTACCATCATCAGCAAAGATGTTTACAATTTATTTGAATTGTGTTCAAATGATTTGTAACGCTCAAATGGTCCTGATGACTGTAGCATAAAATCGAAATCCCGCGTACAGAAATTATTCAGATGTTCAATTATTGAGATCAGTTGAAAGATAGAAAAGAATATTCAACAGTCAACAACAAAATTGCGAAGCCCTCTCATATATTTTGAATCAATTCCTCCACACATTTCGTTTTCATCGTTTTGCTAAAATGAAGTAAATCATTTATTGCAGATGGAATGTATTAAATTTAATACTTGGGAGTTACTACAATTCATGAAAACTATTTTAGTCGAGCAAGTATCAAAGGAAGATCTAATTGAATGAATTTTGTGACATTGATAAGATTCTTTTATCAGTGTGTTGTCTACAACTTCATGCCAAATACGGATGGTCTATTTTAATTTAATTAGTTGAACATTTTTTCCCAAATGGTTTCCTGATGATACGTAAATGACGGTGATGTCTTGAATATAAGACGGTTTGTCGATTAAACAAATTAATTAGACTTGAGTGATAGCTTTACATGAAATCTGACCGTGATTAATTAAAACTCTTAGACAGATTTCTCGTTGGACCTTCAAACGTCAGATAAGTCGAATCTCATCCCTATTCCATATAAGCTCAATGAATATTTGATCTGATTCTTCACTGTAAAAACTACAGATTTGACGCTATTGTTAGCAAAATCGATTTTAGTTAAATGATGGACTGGTGAACTTACATATGATCGGAAAAATCGGGTTCTTTAAATTTCGTATTTAAATGGATTCGGATGGGTTATGAATAATAACGATTGCATTCCTGATATTCTCTCGAATTAGTTATTGGATGGCAGTTTGCACCACATCAATCTTTTCATCGTCTGCACTTCAATCACGTTCGAACTTACCGTGACTTCTATTCGTATTTTTGAGGTTATCATTGGTTTAGGTATCCACTGAATACACGATAAAGATTTTTCCTGATTTGGAATTTAAATTGATAGCAACTCGCTCAATCCAAAATGCTCCGTTAGTGTACCAATGGTGAACAATTTTATCAGTTCTGTCTGAACATCCGTCTATTTTTTATCGAAAAAGGATAGAAAAACCAATGCGGACAATTATTTTATTAAATTCGTGGAAGATAGGAAGGCGCTTTCTTGTCTGTGTCATTCCATTCGATTGAGAAGACAGAAAAAGAAGTTTGTGGGATGGAAAGTGGAAGAATTATTTGATCCTCATGAGAGATCACAGCAAAATCAATACTGGACTGGAGAATATTTCCGTACTTGAATAATTCAATTGGAATAATTTGATTGTTATTCCTTCTCGCCGCCCCGTTTCTCTACACCAACTTCAAAATCAATAAAATTATGTACATCGAATATATTTATAAAATTGGATTTATTCATAAATACCGATGGTCGTGTTCTATAAAACCCTCGAATAGAGAATAATATTTCTTTGCATATAATGATAGAACAGGTTGCCAATTGACTACAAATATATGTTTATTTTCAAATGAAGCACTGAATTCATAAATTGAGCCTCATTTTTTTCGTAGAAGTGCAATGATTCTCGAATCTGTAGAGAAAGAGTATCGGATCTAGTTGAGCATTCGAAAACATCAACCTTATGAAAAATTGTTCTCTGTTAATTTCGCTAATTTGAAGTTCACAACTATCAATACCAAAACTCTCATCAGCTTGATTTTCGTAATTATCATCTGGAATGTTCTCCGGAATTTCGAAGTTATTCTTTCTCTTTGATGAATTGGCATAGTTGGAATAATCATTAACGAATCAGCTACCAACTGTTACTTAGAGTCTGTCAGTTACGCGCATGTACTGTGACGCACGCAACATTAGGGGTGTGATCAATTCAAACAGATTGTGAGAATATAAGTCCGCTTAAATCAACATGAAATTCGCGTTTGTTGATAATGAATATCTTTGATAATATTTCCATTGATTATTGGTGTGTTCTCACAAGTGGGTGGTGAGTTCCTCAGTCAGTGGTATAAGATGAATAACTGTTCCTAAGAACTTGGAAGTAAGTACTAATTGTGGTGCCGAATGTTGTGGATCTATTCTCCATCCCACCAGCGATTACGGAACAATCAGCCATTGTTGTAGGTAAATTCCTACTGCAAACTTGCATTCTCTATCTAACATATCAAAAATCTTCATAGCGATCAGTACACCCTACTCCATCCTGTACCTGACTGTATCGAGCACCGTTTCATCGCGTCGTCTATCATCAAAAGATGTGAATTCTCGCAGCACCAACTAGTAGTAAATCTATGACTGTTAAATCAATGATTAAAACTTTTCGTTGGAAAAACTAAACAATTGAAGGAGTTGAGTCTGAAATTCATCGCAAAAAGCTGAAGAAGTTCCTATTGCTGATGGATCAAAGTTAACTAAACTCAAAAAATATTACACGATCTAATTCTTAAACGTAACAATGTGTTAAACTCCTTATGACACCCTGTTTTGCATGAATTATATGTTATTTCACCCTGACAAATTAGAAACTCCATCAGTTGTACTTCCAGACCCCAATCATGATTTTCCCATCCTCAATCACAGAAAAAGAATGAACATCTGTGTACAAACTTGATAAATGATAATAATCAGACGTGAATTACGTGAAGTGCTCCCACTTCATCGAAGTCATGATTCTCTACAAATTGCATTCTTCAAAAAATACACTCTTAGAAAAACTGTATCATCAAAAATTCCCAATAGTCCGTATTGTGCCAGAAATCTAAAAATAAATGTACAGTCACCGCAAAAAAACTCCTACTGAATGGAGGAAAATTTGAAGCGTTATCATTATAGTTTTATGAACCACAAAAACTGGAATGAATATTATCATATTAACATAAAGCTGTAGTTATCGAAAAAAATGTCATGTAGAGCGATTCGTATACGATCACTCGATGTCAGCTCAGAAACGCAAGCGTCTAAATATTTTTCAACTCTCCTGTATAATATATATACATTATACAGACTATAAACGCGTCAGGTTCCACCACCGGCTGGTTGCCGTGCCACTGTCTGCAGCGATGTACGATGAAATGGTTGGCGGGGTCGCTTTCTATTTATAGCAGTGAGATTTTCGTGGGAGGAGTATACGAAGTGTGTTGAGAGGGTTGGTTTCAACTATAAATAGAGTTTATATACGTGTATATACATACATATGTACATCAGTCATTCGCCATTTTGTCATTCACCCTTCCCTTTCACTTCCATCTATATATGAAACGTACGAAATACAGATATATATTAACTTGATTCACTTCACAAGTCTTCTGTAAACTTGTATTGCTTCTCTTATTCATCATCTATTTTACTTCCCCACAGAAGTGACCTTCCAATAATCTCCTCTTCGAATACTGCGACAGGTTTTATTGGTTCATGTGTTGTTTCGCCATTATTTCTTCTCCCTTCCTTATTTTTTCATGGATTTTCTGTCAATCGTATGTTCCCCAACTTCGCTTACTATAACGCAAACTACGAATCTCTTTATATTCAATTTTAAGATTGAATATTAGTGTGCTTGTATATGAATATTTGGATGCGTCATCCAATGAATGTAAATTAAATGGACATTTCTCACAGTTGTATCATAAACATGACTGATGATATAGAATGTTTCTGTCTTTTTCAATGCGAATAGAATTCTTTGTGAAAATTTATATCTTTTGGACGTAACTGTTGCAACAATTTCGTTACCATTTGAATGTGCGGTATATATGTTTATGAGATGACTTGAATTGATGCTAGTTGTCTTTGTGCATTTATTTTGCGAAATGATTGGCGGTTAAATCCGTGCATAACAGCCTGTCAACCTGTCAGTTAGAACCTTGAGCATTTGGCAGAATTTAACATGTTTGAGCTCAACATCATTGATATTGCTCAATGCAAGCTTATGGATGTCCGTTTGAGCTAAAATTGAATGTATTTACGCGGTAATAATCGTCACCGTTATGAAAGATCTGTACCATATCATTTCAATATGAAATTCCAATGTCTCGCTTATAGCTTGAGTCAGGGTACGCATATTATTTTTGTGGTAGTGGTATTTTTGCTGCGTTAACGATATGGTTTGGCAGAGAGCTAAATTTTTCTCTCGCAGCCTACGTATTTCCACCTCTAACTCTGGTACGGTTTTTTCTCATGGCAGATTGGACGTTCGAGTAATTTTCTATTCCACAAAGAATCTAGAGAATATGATTCAATAGCATCAAAGTTCAAATCGATGCTTCAGGAATGTCATTCGTCATGGGAGAAATAATTTTAACTCGGTTGTGGTGAGCCATGCCCAATTTATTACTGAGAAATTAGTAGTTCCGAGCCTCTTGTCAGAGATGAAGTCCCGCAGCTGCACAACAATGTGAGAATGTGATAAATATGATGTTTGGTGATGAAAGAAAAAAGCACAGGAATGTATCAACATCTGGTTGAGGAGTATTTGGAATCATCTTTTGTTGCGAAACCGAAAACGATTGAATAGTCAATATACTTCAACTTGTGAAGTGAAGCATCGTAAATTGACAAAATTTCTAGCTTCTTCGACGTGTATTCGTTGAGTATTCATAGAGCTACAAAACGACGGCCTGTTACTTCGGGATGGTCATATTCAACTATAAAATTAATATTGTCCGAATTGATTTCGAAATAATTCTCAGCTACATCTATTCAAGATACAGCAAAAGCATCTTTCAACAAGAAAACGATTGTTGGACAACTCTTTTCCGTGATTTCCCGGAAAAACTTATCGAAGATAGAATGACTTCACTAGTCAGATAGACCCGATACCTATCGATTACCTTTTCTGTCTTACACCTGCAGACAATACCAATCATACCGAGTCCTTTCGAACATTCATCATGTGAGTGGAGCTTGGTCAATGCCGCCGGGGATAGGTTTCATTTTTCTTGATGCTTAATTGTATTTTAGATGGCTCATTTGAAAAATTCTATTCTACGGGTATGAAAACGATTCGATTTCTTGGAAAATTTCTCTTAGTTTCTGAGTAAAGAAAGACCTGAATTTTCGGAATGAAAATAGGGTTGAAATTGTTCATGTTGTTGTATGATTTGAGTGTATTCGAGCAGTCACAATGAAATGATTTCATATCCATCATGTCTAAAGTTTGGTCGGGTATTATGAATAGATGGGAAGGAACAGAAGAGTAAATTTCCCCCGGTGAGGATCGCCATCATGATCAAGAACGTAGAAGAGACAATACAACTTCGGATGGATTGATGGAACTGCCCAGGGCTATTTCGTAAATCGGACAAATGCACCTGATAAAAAATCCACCATGCTCTAATCACCATAGTTATTGGATTGTTCGGTCAAGAACACATTTAGTACCGATCTTTACCCGATTACATGTCCAGACATATCTACGCTATGGTTCATTGGTTGGGGTGATAATAAAGGCAAGGACCCGGCGCAAACTGACTGATGTTCTCAAAATGTCTGGGCCATGTAAAATTGAACTCAACTTTTCATGAGATAAAGAACTAAAGTGAATCCTAGAACCAAAATGTATCCGATTCAATCCACACATGGGATTCAGTCATACGTAGAGCTTTTATGAAGTGGACAAACAGTTTACCTGATGATTCGATGAATTATATTTCATAATGAGCGACACAAGAGAAGTTATCCACTCGCCAAAATTTCTTGTTGTCATCGTTTGTTGTTTATGTTATATATAAACACACAAACACGAATCCACTAATGTATTATAACACCGAATAATAAAATTAGAGACGGCACAATGCCCGTACCCGCCTTCGCCAGTCGAAAATAGAACTGGCATTCTGCCAAACCCAGGACCCGAATAGAATTTAAGTTATATGAATCCTATCTGTCTCACTCACTCTTCATGTCTCTCCTCGATTTCGACAGTTTGCAAATAAATTATTCAATTCCCCTTTCTCATTCGCGAATTTTTTTATAACTTCATCTTATCCAAGTTATTTTCACTACAGACTTCATTGTATATTACTTACTCTGTTGGATCGTTAAACTGAAAATTGTATGGATGATGCAACATGCGTAATTTTAATGTCTTTATGAGTGTCACATGATGTTTTTTATTATCAACTTACTGTCAAAATGACAAATTCTTTAGAGCGATATAAATATGTATAATATTTATGTATTGCGATTCATGCCAACAGAATATGTCGTAGTTCACCCATGTCTTGACTGTGGAATGTCGAAGGTGTATAATTAATATGAAAACGACGGATGAAATTTTCAATATTTTCATAACCTATCTTACTCCCTTTTATTCACTTTTTCATATGTTGTGTCTTAGTTTCGAATATCAAACTCTTATAGATCCATTCGTGTTTATAATAAGAACATGGTGTGCGTGTCCTTGTGTTACTGCTCGAGTTTAAAATTACTTTGAACGAGTTTTCATATGTGTATAAATATACACGTTTGATGATTTATGAATGTAGTTTGGAGTTCTTAGAGTTGAAAGGGACGATTCAATATTTTGGGAGAGCTAAGCTGTGTCTCAATAAAAAAATACCAGTGATATTCTAGTGCAAGGTCATTTTTTTGGTGAACATCAGTCTCAATTTTCATTTCAAATATGATCATTAATTTTTATTCTAACTAGCGAATGATGTCAATGATGTTTCAAACCACTAAATTGCTAATGATTATTACAGATTTTATGTTGACTCAAAATACTGGGATGATCGAAGCTGATAAGTGAGCAGTACCGTCATTTTTGCATCAGTTTTTAACCTATCATTTATTGTACAAGCAGATCAAAGTCTTCTAATGCGAATTTCCCCATTATGAACCCATAAAGAAAATGAAATTGCACCGCAAAAGAAGATTAGATGTGAAATCGACATTACTATAAGACTTAGATTGGTTCTTCAGTGCTAACAACAGCTGGAAATTGATAATCATAACAGGCTAATATATCAGATCATCATCATCAGATGATCTTGCAGCAGAAGAAATCAATTTTCCAATGGAGATATACTGAAGACGTCCGTTGCATTCTTGAAGAATCAATCGGAAGGGCAACAATTCGAGAAGTCATCAGTTTCAAATAATTCACCATGCTACATTCATCTCCATTAGCATGTAGCTCTGTTCGCATCAGACAAATAACGACTATCTTATACATACTAGGATACAGTGAATCGGATATTATCATCGCATAGTTGTGAATAATCAGACAAAAAAACTTGATCGATCGCGATGTGGTGGCATTCAACACGGCGTTTCCCTGGAAATGTTATTCCGAAATGAAAAATACAAATATTCAATCTCTGCTGCGCTCTCCAGAGAAGGGTATCACATTTTTCTAATTGTTTCCCGATAATGCCAATAGAATCGATTTGTGCTGATACTCTTCCTACAAGTGATTATTAAGAATGAGCGAACTTCTAGAAACGCGTTGTTAGATGCATCAACTCTGACTAGCATTGCGATTCCATTACAGATCTTGGAAAATGAGCGTCCTCAAATATCCTCAAATCGATCGCCACACTTTGAAATAGAGTGAGAAATTGATTATGGAAAGTTGGTGTACTACGTGAATGTTTTTTGGATAGAAGTTACGAGATTTATATCCGAGACTAATATTATTTCGTATTGATTGAATTATCAGTGAATGAAAAGGCTCAGAATTTTGTCAACTTATTTAGAATAATGAACGGTGGATAGAATATAAAACCTATGGGAAACTCAATATCAAATTGATTGTAAGTTGAAATTGCATTTTACGTTTCATGAATCATCGATTCTACTCTGGATATTCCATCAATTGTGTTTGATGTTGCCTTCTCGCGATTATAAATGGAATCACAGTCCAATTTGTGTAATAATAAATACCAAGCAAATGAAGAAACGCGTTGAAGATGGAAGAAGATCTGGAATTCGAATATTCGTTGAGCATTTCTAACTTTCTCGGCATACTAAAATTGCCGGTATAACATCACACTTTCTATTTATGAATTTCCTCCCACTCCAACTATTACAATAAAATACTGACACTTCAATCGTCAAAAACATATTAAAGAATTCAGCCAGAAATAGATGAAATTATGATGAGGAGAAGGTGAGAGAAATACGAATTGAGATGACATCGGTCATTCAATGATGGACACACTGTAAATGAGAGAATGCGAAATTTTGTGACCTATCGCGTACGCAGTTTACCACCAATCGGTCCCAACTTTGTGTTGAACTGTTTCATCAGCCAATTGGTAATTCTCGGGAAACACACAGCGACTACGAAAATAAATGAGGCCGCTAAAAATAGTTAACGGCACTATTTTGTGTCGGGCTTTTGCGCTTCAAGATGTAACACTCACACTAATTCACACATGGATTAACCAATACACTTATCCATTCATATACGAAGACACATAGACTAATGGATGTATATGTTATGATTATAATCAGTGTGTTTATACACGTGTCTATGCAATATTTTGGTGGTACGCGTTGAAGGAATTTCAGTAATTTAGTGGTGGCGACGATTGACATTCGCACGTGGTGTCTGAGCAGGAGAATACGAATTTTCACATCAATCAAACATTTTTAACTTCTCACCATCACGTCTGGAACATTAAATCCGCGGAATTTTTGCTTATTCAGGATGATTCGAAGAATTCTATTCAATTGGTTGGATGTTTCATGTTTGGACGAACTTCATGAGTAAGACCATCGCAAATGAACAATATCGTCATGATCGGTTCAAAAAAACTAATCGAGAATGCTGCTGATGCTACGAATGAAAATTGCAATGGAATATCTGAAAGGTTACATCTAACTAGAATAATGTTGATACCCAGAAAACTTTTTCTCACTTTACCAAAAGATATCAAGCCAAGCAGTACTTCTAGGAGTTGTTGACTATTACTTTATTTGAACATAATACTGAGTGAGGAATTAAATTATCGATAGAATAGCAACGATTGCATTTAAGGAATTGAGTCCTTCAACTTCGGGAATGTATGTGGAAAAATGCATCTCGTATTGGTTAAAGAACAGAAGACGAGACCACAATTTGAAATAATTTATAAATTAGTCAAACGTATTGACATAATCACAAATTCTTCAACCATATGTAATCTTTGGTAACCACAAGTCTTTTGTCTGGTATTCCCGATGGTTTCAGATATAATACATATTTTTTTACTGTCGGAAAATATGCACACCAGTTTGAAATTGCATCCAGAGTCGTTCATAATAGAATTGTAAAGTGAACTTACAAGTCTACCACTTCAGTATAGCTTAGTCCATCTGAAACTAATTGATTTATCACATGTAATGACGTAGATAATGATCACAACCCATCAAGCAGAATTGTATGCAGTGACCATTTTGAATAATAATTGCGCGAGTTAAATCGATTAATAATTTCTATCAATTTCAGACACGGAAAAATTGGGATGAAGCGAAATGGAGTAAAACAATTGTAGGATTTGAAATGCACATATATATGAGCTCGTCAATTTTTATCTGCCTCGATGTCTGGTAACAATTCTGCTCTAGTCTCGTGCGCCAGTCGGCACGGCGACCCATGTCACGAATCTCTTCCCACAATCTATTCATAGACAATAATAGTGTCGTAATTTAATTACCAACTCTTGGTCTTCATCTACTCTCTCTTAGCTTTTGCAAAGTTCGGATTCATCTCGAACTTTTCAATCATCAGCGTTGGAAATCTCCCTCAACAAGGATTTCGATATTTACAGGTCTCTGAGTCATGAAACGGTTCATGGGATGTAAATTTCGTGAAGAATTCTACGTTTTTTAGTGTGAATAAATTACCGGAATTTTGCGGAAACTCGTGATGTTAGAAGAAATATCTTGAGACAAAAGTTTTCAGTTGTTGTATAAAGTTTAACTTTTTTAAGCGATACTTTTTTTCTCAATTTAACAGTCCTTGAGTATATCATTGAGAGATTGAACCAAGTTGCTTTGGACGTCTATGAATTGTCGTAAAGTTTTGATTTGAGGTAATATAAATTTTTAATTAATTGTAATGACTCAATTTTTTTTGTATTGGTTTTTTTCATTTAGGACAAATTTTTCCTCATCCTCATTGTGACGTTGGTGTCATTGTGAGACATATATCATAGTTGGAATGGTTGAACGATGGCGCGCGTATGCGTGCATGCGTTAATCTATCGACCCAATGCCTCGACTTTTCATATCAGACAGAAATGGAATGTCTCAATTCGATTGCATGTAGAAACCTGAGCGCTGTGCTGTATATCTGAATCATGAAATGGGTATTGAGTTAGATGTATGATGGGCATGAACACCCCGTGAATTCAACTTGATTAAAAATTGTTCAGAATATGATTGGGAACAAACTTTGTATGTTACAATATTCTTGTAATTTCTAACACTAGGCGATTGTGGTTTGACTCTGTTGTTTGCACGTATGTCTGTCTTCAACCAATAGAAATCACTTGATTTATCAGAGTGCTGGAGTAATTGTGTTGACAATTATTGAGTCATAATTAACGCATGGAGGATCGTTCAATTACCGTTTTTTTCTTAGATGGTGCTTCCGGTCGGGCCAGCAAGATAAAGTTAACGAACAGGTTCAGAAGGTGTATTTATTTCTGGATGAATGGAAAATGAGCGCGATAAAAAATTTTTTTTCATGTCAGACATATATTTGTCTGACGCATATGCCAATGCAATGACAAAATCATCAATATTTTTCGAAGATGTAAATCATGGCTGGATAATGAATGTATTCTGCAGGGCGAATGCTTTACGCTCGGCTTGGCACATGAAAGAAGTTATCAATATTTCATTTATACGTTCCTCTCTCTCATCAAGTTTTTGAAAATATTAATCATCTTAATCATTGTTGATCAAACTGATTTTGTTAATTATCTGAAACGTACAAGATAAAATTGTGTATGCACCGAATTCATCTCCGGCACATGGCAGAGAAAATAAAATATTTTTTTCATGAGTTCCTCTACACAGTGAATATTGATTCTATCTACTGAGTAATTGGAATTCAAGCGGAGAGATGTATTCTCAGAGTCTACATGCCAAATGAATTTTGTATTGTAGAAGAACTGGTGACATTTCCAACTTTGATATAAAGGTCTCAGAAAAAAAAATTATTTCTTATCTCTCACTAAACAAATACGACTTTGCTTTAAGTATTTCGGAGAAACTAAAAAATTCCCAAGTGTCTTATAACACTTTTAAAGTCATAAAATGACATGCGGCATCATTTTAGAAGATAAAAGTCATGAAATTCGTTCGAATCAGAAAACTATTCGCTCGTGAAGTAAAAGTATCGGTCTTTTCGATTATGAAAAATGTTGGTCATAACAACCGATTAGAACAGTTTGAATATCTTTGCGTTAATAACTTCTAATCATTCTAAATAATCGAAAAATATTCATGAAAATGATGAATGAGACAAGTCGTCATTACACATATAAATCACGAAAATAACTTCCGCATCGTTATCATTTTTTTGTAGCATTGAAGAGTCTATTGATGTCTCGTCTGCATGATAGGAAAATAATTCAATCGATAAACAATTCAATTACAGAATTTTTCCTAAATTTCTCTACTTTCTCAAAGAAAAAAACTGATTTGCATTGATCAAATTTATAACAAAAACACCTCACAGTTTTTATGGAAGATTTTGTTTGTTTCCTTCGGTATAAAAATTCTTATGAATTACTGTCTCTCTATAATATCTTCATGAAAACCCGATTAATATAAAATCCATCGAGTAGTTAAGGGAAAAAAAAACAGTATACCATAATCAATAAATTAATCGAATGAATAGAAGTGATATAAGTGTAAAAGTGAGGTTGAACATAAATTATTTATAGTTGCAGGAGCTCAAGAGTTTTTATATAAATAGAAGCGGTCAATGCTGCTATGGGAACAGTAGAGCTCAGAGAAATGCGGCAATGTAAATGCAAAAGACGAGAAGAGGACGAACACATTCGTGCATTTATATACTCGTATATAAAGTTGGCAGCGAACGGTCGTGCGGTAGAATTGTGAGGAACGTATAACCCGGAAGTAAGAACAGAAGAAAAAAACTATGACCTCGCTTTAGTTGGATTATATTGATCGGGTTGAATCTTTAAAATTTCTTGCAGTCATTCTTTCATCATATACTCAACATACGACTTCATATAATCATTAATATAATCGAATTGGAAACAATTTTTATGAGAGAAAGAGTCTGCAGTAATTTTCGTAATTTCCGTTTGACATAGATTTTTGAATTCGCCAAATATCCGATATAAAAGAGTGGTCGGAATGAGCGTATGCATGTGTGAAATAGTATGACAATGTTTTTATGCAGGGGATTTTTATTTGGGCCCAGAGAAAAACGACAGTCCAGCACGTGTCACCTTGTTTTTTTGTGCGCTCTCTCTCTCTTTCTCCCTCTCTCTTTTTCTCGCTCTTTCACTGAAGGCCACTCTATCGATCGAAAATGCTACGCCGTATATGAATAACATATAGTGGTGCTTTCGGATTTACTCCTCGCACCTTGTGCTTTGATGTCGTAAAATTAATATACAAATGTTCGTGCTCGCTTGGTAGTTCTCATATTTTTCTGCATCCTTTTGTTTATTTATTCCATTGGTTTTTTGCTAACTTCGCTTACGGGAAAATTACGGATGTGAAATTCATAATAAGACACGGTCGGGGATGATGATTGAGAAATGTCGAGATTTGAGCAAACACTTGTTCTCACAGAGACACCTAGACACTCTGGCATTAATCCAAGTTCATCCCGCCAACTGGCGAAGGGATTTCACTCCGCTCAATTAACAATGACGGCAACAGTGTGAAAAAGAATTGGAATTCGCCGACTTCCGATACTTTATTGCAATAATATTACTTGAGATATGACACAAATTTTTAATTATCCGTGAAACCAACCATTACATCATTTCAACTGATGACAATCTTCAACATTTCTTTATCAATTTTCGTCATTTATGCCAAGAATACAAGTGAAGCCAATTTATCCAGCATACATCATCAGTTCTGGAGAGAGAATTCAGGGTGCTATCGTCGTAAGATTTTCCTCAAATTGTCGATGTGGACACGATAAAATTAATGGATATGTTTCATGAATTGTTACAAATTTAATCATGAACGGGAAAAAATTTGTGGTGGATCGCTATGATTTACTTGAAGTTTGTATTTCTATGGATTTTCATGATTTTATTGTGATCGACGATAGAAATATGTTTGATTTCATTCTTTTCAGATGAGGAACACTGTGTTCCATTCAGCTAAATTCTATATTTCCCTCGTTTTGCAAATTTCTTTCATATAATAGATCTAAAATTCGTATATTATTCCATCTTGTTGGAAAAATTGTAATTCTGATATGGGGAAATCATTAAAGAGAACTTTCAGTGATTTCTTTATTTGTTGCCAATAAATTGATGATTTTGTTACTCTTCGAATCACATTCCGACAGAGCACACAATTGAAGTTATCAATCATCCTTTACAAATGATTTGACGGATTACTTGACAACAAGATTCTATTCAGTATCTCACACAGATAACGTAGAATTGTTCACATCATTTAATACAAATTTATTTTTTCGAAATCTCGAACGACCCATGTGTCGTATGAAAGGACTTCAATATCGTCTCATGAAGTTTTCTTTTGATCATCATTTTCAGAACAAAAAATCACTCACGGAACTAAAATAATGGCAGACGATTATCGATGCAATGTAATATCACGTAAACATACGAAACGTTCTATACCTCCCCGCGAAACTCTAAAATGACGGAATACTTATATATTATGAAAGCTTCTCAATTTCCGCTGTCAATTTCGCATCATGAGCATACACTCTGACTCAATCTCATATCGGAAATCTAAAATGAATTTTCTCCTCCTGGAAGTGTCTGTGGCGATGATGAATTATTGGTTGAAATAAATATTTTTCAAGATATTCTCATCATTAGCTCACAACACAGTGAATTGAACCACACAAGATCCTGTTCTATCAAGTCCCATTGGACGGATAAGCACTTCGATTCTTGATTTCAGTGCAATCACTCCTCCATCAGATTGTCTTTCAGCAAGGATACTCGGAACATTGACGAAAAAAAAAAAAAAAAAACGATCTCCTGGAACGAATTAATCTTTGAGCAAACGAGCAATTATTGGTAAAATCTCTCTAAAACAAGGAGAAATTGTGAAGGAATCAAAATGAATTTGGACGAACCGGCTTGGTTATCGGCCCATTCACACGATTGAAAAGAATAAGTTGATTTTCATCAGTGAGAAGAGTATCTACTGTTCTCATGATCTCCGATAGAAAATATATTAAGAGACATGGTCGAGTCTCGTTTTCAGTTGATGAGAATAGATAGAGGGGTACAGTAAGTCTAGCTACAATGGGACCGCTCAAATCTACGTGGGGACTACTTACAAGGAGTAGTTTATTATACTCAGTAAATCATTCTGTATCAACGGAGCTCATAAAGATTTATGATGTTGGTATTCAATAAATTTTCATTGCAGTTCTATTTTTTACCGGAAAATGTAATTGTTATTGGAGGTATGACGTTGAGGGAATAAGAAATTATGAGTTGAAGATGGAATCAACTGACTGAATTACATCGTGCTGATTATTAATGAAGTTATGTCGGATAATTCAGAAAGCAACAATGATGAACGAAAGAGGAAGAGTATTTTCAATCAACGACCGAATAATTATCTGCCGTAGATGGTTGTTTGCTTTAATTAGTTTCCTATACATATGATACTTTCAACGACGGTCATGTTCCGGAAATGAACTAGATCCGCTTTTGAAATAGTTGTTATTTATGCAATCGTTAGAGTTTTATCTCATTTTTGAATGATATAAATAGGCGAAAATCAAAATTCTGTACATACTTGAATGCAATTTGCATAAGAAACATCTCAACTGGATTGTGAATAATATTGTACAGTGTTCTGTATTTTTAGCAAATAACGTTCATGAATGTGGAAAATTCTTGTAAGCTGAATTTCAACGGTTATAATTGTATCAAGGAAATCAAAATATGCTGTGTTTTCCGATTATGTTCCCCAGGGATTTAGTATGAACATTTGCTCACAACATTTGTGAGCATTACTTCCACAAATCACGAGTTCTACGAGTCTCATCGCAATTTTCTGTTCCAAAATTCTGCGGAGATGAAATTTTTCCATGAAAAATTTCATCACCCAGATCATCGAACAGAAATTTCCACTCAAAATCCATTCAATTTTTTAATAGATCAATTAATATCTCAAAAATGATCATTAGAACCCATTAGTCAGAGAAGATATTCATGGAAACGTCATGAATTATTCACTCGATTCGTAGCAGGATCTGTATCGGTGAATCCTTCTGTCTTTCTCTTGCATTCTTGATATCCCTTTTCAAGATTTTAGTGGTAGCTCATTAATAAACCAGATTTAATTCGTCATATTCCTCAAATCCACGTAAAGGAGTCTTGCACAATGAATTTCCAGCGAATTAAATGACTATTCGAAGGATATTCAAATTTGTCGATCAAATATGTGGGTCAACGCCGGAATCTTTCTACTTATTCTGAGGATGAGAATCGATTTTGTTACATTTTATTCCCAAATAAAATTACCAAGACGCCATAGAACATGTTGAGTAGCTGACGGCACTGAGAATGTCGATCATGTCAATACAAGCGTATGACTGAAGAATCCTATCCTTCATACTTCATCACCAACGTCCGAACGTTTAAATGTTGTACCGTTCCGAATCAATCAAAAAAATTTCAATTTGACATGTTCACATTATGTCCAAATGCGAATTCTATTCAATAAATAATTTGTGCAAATACTTCTAAATACTGGATCCGTTGGATGAAAACAAATTTTCAGGAATTTTATTCTGGAGTACATAAAGTAATCTTTCCATTTAGACTCGATTCAATCATGAAGCACAACGTGTATCTAACATCTATCGAAAATATTCCGAGAAAAATCGAAGACAATCTATTAGAAAAGCCTATGCAGTAATTGATTATTATTTAAAATTATCGCTCAGCGTTCAATATCAAATGAATCCTATTAGCGAGAGACAAAAATTCCAATTCATGAGACCACGTTTTGAAATTCAAAGCAACGTTCTTCACTTATGTGAATTAATTACATTAGTCTGTAACAAAAGCCTTCTTTAGATGAAAATATGATGAATAGAAGGAGATGAACATTATAAAATCAGATTTGCTCCCCATTTTTTGCAATCACGTATATATTTTTTCACATGATTTTTTTTAACAGCTCAATCTTATGTATTCCCCATGTTTTCAATAATGCTTGTCTTTCCGATGAAACTGCTTTTTTGGCGACTTTCTACGACCATTTTTGATCGAGGAAAGACGAAGTGAAGGGTCTGAATTTTTTCCCTCCTTATAGACCAAATTTTGGTGCACAAATCACCCTTTTCAAATCTTCCCTGACCAAAAATCATCGTATTTATTTCAGGTCATGTTCACATCCACAAAAACGATTTGTAGTAATAGAGTGAAAGAGAACGATATTATCTGACGGGGTTTATCTTATATCATATTATTTTTTTGAACGAATTTTTTCTTGTAGACCAGTGTCATCGATTGTATCCACAACTCTGTGCTCATTACTACCGATGAACAATTAAAAAATGTACGAAACGTCAATGAATCATACGCTGGAACTACACAGATGGTGTGCCCATCAATACAAACTAAATGGAGAAAAAATTGAAGTAAAAAAAGAAAATAAAATCTATCAACTCATTCACTTCATTTGCTCCTATTGAAACCTTCACAAGCCATCAACTACCATTACTCAAATTCACTCGGAGTAATGACCCTAAGATAATTGAAATGGAAATGAAAAAATTCCTTACATCGATGCCAAGCAAAAAAAAAGTAGTAAAGTAAATAAAATCAGGAACATAACGATGAAATTAAAATAAATGTAACTCAAATCAATTGAGATGATTGGGCCATTCGAGTGATTGCAAATTGCGAATGAATTATTATTACATCCAAGGACATTTGGTACTCAATGAGTGAGTGAGGTAATCATCGTTGCAAATCGAAACAATAATACACACAAACTCTACCATTCGGATATTTCTCTCATCGATTAACATCGTTTTGCAATTCATGTCCTTGAAGGTTATTTCCACAGCATTGATATAAATAGAAAAATGGTAACAAACATTAACGACTTCTTTCATGAGTCGTTAACTTCAAGATGACCAATCAAACGTGTATATATTACATTACATTGTGAATGTATGTGTATGTACTTAATTTTGGTTGATTTAATGTGCGGATTCTATTTTAAGTTTCACAACCATCTCCATCATTTCAATGGAATGTTTGTTGTTAACTACACGGCATTTCGATGTGAAAAATTCCAGATATATATTTCCGCATTTGCCCAATTTCAATTTGAAATTATCAAACCGTATCTTTTTTAAGTATCTGTACACTCTAATCAATTGCAGAAATCTCGTTGGTTCATAAATCTTAATATTGACGCAGAGTCGTTAGGACTGAGAATTGTTGTATTGTGGATAAAATATAACAAATGGTAGAAATTGAAAAATAGTATGAAAATAATATCCAAGGGCAATTTGGAGAATAAATAAATATTTTAACATGATAAACACCCACTTGTATCAAGTCGAGACAGACGTCATTGAGGGGAGCCAAAAATACATATATATTTATGTATAAATAAATAAATGTTGTATACATGTGAAGATCTATTGTCATCTTTCTGATGTAATTTTCAACCGACCTCATGAAATTTTATCGTCCATAACTTCAGTGTTACAATAATATGAAATCTGTTATATTGTGTGTTTATCAGAGAGTTTATCTGGAATTCGGTCTGACACTATCCGAGTTTACATTGGCTTGAATGGAAATTAATTGAATATCATTTCATCATTAATTTGTCATTCGATCCAATAAACAAAAAGAAAGCCATGACATTAATGAAGATTTATTATTTTGATGCATATAAAATCCATTTGAAAGCGTTAGTGTTAGCATCTCTAAAAATTTATCCGTTCATCATTTTATAATTTAATTCATTAAACAATCAGAATATCGTCGATGTTTTTTTGTGCTACACAGTCATGTCATCACCATGTGGAATTCACTGCTCACATCAATTTGGTAGAGAAAATTGAGTATGACAATTCGAAATAAACCTGAAGACGAATACACCTGAGTGTGAATCTTTAGAGTAATTTTATTATTATAACTATATAGTTACATAGTTCTCATCTTTTTCGTTAAATTGATTAATATCATTCGCAAGTGTTGGCTATCCTGAAGACTTGGACCGGCACTTGTGATTAATTATAGCGGAAGAAATAATTTATACCTACAAATAAATGTTTGTCAGGCATAATTCCCGTTCGCGGGAGGTCCTGCACTTGATTCTGCAACGCACATAATATAAAATATTTTATATAGATCTCACAGTTGGAACCCTGTCACGACATGAATCTACGAACACATCTTCACACACTCGCATGTCTCTCAGTGTTTTGTTTACCTATCCATACATATCTGTTGTTCTTATTCCGTCCGCTACATCGTCGTCTTCATCATCATCGTTACCGTTGCCGTTAGAATTTACCGACTTCATTCATGTGAAGATACGCCGCAAGCATAACTAATTTTATCACACTCGATGTGTATTTCGAGTTTGAACGACTCATCAACATCCTCTTACGTTACATTTCCGGGCTGCAAATATGAAAGGTCCAATATTTTAACACTTTCGAGCAGAGCAAATTACTAAGAATTTTTATTCGATTTAAGGCATGATAACTTTAAATTTATTTGTATAATTAACCGCGAGAAGATTGAATTGTGCCACTTCTGGTTAATTCCTAGCATTATCATACAATGACTATATTTGTGGTGGATGATATTGTTTTGCGTGCTTGGCACATGATGTCTTCATTCATATGTGGAGGCACGCCAGAGTTTAAAAAAAATCTCACATTGATATACACTCATGAACACATAAATAAACATACTCATACACTTGTATACTATCGTGTTCCTGTCCAAATTTCACACTCAACACTATTTCATTCACATTATTAAACCTGTGAATATTATTAGCCGTGGCAATTTACCAATTTTGTTTTAGTCATTGTTTCCGGCCTGACATGAAATAGAAAGCCGCACGACATTTCTTAAATTTATCGTTGTATAATTATGAGTACGTTAGTTGGATATTTATTTTTCTGCCGTGTGAAAATTCGAATTTAACAAGTAGAAATAATATAGTTGAATGACAAAAAAAAATATGAATAATTTGTGAAAGAAAATGTTTTATGCTTATCTTATAATAAAATATAACTTCGCACCCACATCGTTGCTGTCGTCGTGCAAACAGATTTTCCACACGATTACATTTAATCTGTTGGGACACTGCTCGTTATATTGCGGCATGACAAGATAATAACAAGCGTCGTTGTCGAAGTTCACAACTTACACATACGTAGTTTTGCCATGAATATTACTTTTGACATTAATGAGACGTAAGATTAACCAAGCGCAAACGAGAACAAAGTTCAGCTGCTGCTCAAGTCTTTGTTCACTACTTTTTAGAATATAAATCAGTTGGAAGAAGTTGGGTACGAAAAAAAAGCTTGAAAAAATCGGTTACGCGCATGAATCGATCCGGAAATATATACTTGAAATATGAACATTTTTCGAATTAAAGTTATATGATTTATCCTCCAGTTTATTCCTTATCTGTTCATGAAAACGAATTGGATCCCTCTTTCGACGAAGAAAACAAAAACACAGAATTATAAATGGAAATAGTGAAGAGAGAAATATGTTTCCAATATGTTAAGTTTGCACTTTGCTTATTTTTTAATGTATAAATACAAAAGTATGCACTACCTCAACTATTTGAATTGAGTCTCAGTTGATAATGACAGAGTAACATTCGAAATTCTAACCACAAGATTTGATGTTAGCAAGATGGAAAACTAGCTGAGCAATAGACGTAAATCTAAAACTTCAGATGAAAAATAAAAATCGAAAAAGTGTTGCTGGGTATCCAGAACGAACTCAAAATATCAGTTGCCACCGAAAAATATGGTAGTAGCTGATAATGCCAGTGGTATGAATACATGTCTGGCCTTTATTTTTTATTCGACACGAAGGTTTGAAGAAAATGTCCATAAAGCATTACAACGTGAACAACACTACAGGAAAGTTGAGTCCTATATAAAGACTAGTCAATCAAATTCGATGATGTAATCGCTCGTAAACACGTAAAACTGTGTGGATCCAGCTATAGTTATTCTGGTTGCTATTGGCTTCGTGTGAAAAAGACTCACCAGGAAAAGATGTCAATTAGAACTGTTTGCAGACTATAACAGTCATGTTGACCACATTTCAACAGATGTTTCGTACCAACAATTAGTGTATAGCGAGATAGACTTCCATTGCATCGGAATCAGATGAAAATATTGAGCTGGAAATACACTCGATACTATCTGATGAACGGTTTTATAGTGATAAGCTCGTAGACAAGACAGAAAAGGTGGAAGTGATTGGAATGCCGAAGGATCTTGTGCTGATCAGAGAAAAACGTCTGCTGAAAACTAGATTAACATCAGAGACGTTGTCAATTGGAATTCAGAACGGTAACGCACAAGCCAACTCAGTGTCCATCTGGCCAACACCTCGAATTAGGAGTCATTCATCGTCGTTAAAGAAAATTGAGATTTGTGATTAGCAAAAAGGCAGGATATCTGTGTCAATCCATGGATTGCTGGACATCAAAACCACCGACTGAATCATTTTGAATTATCGGTGTCAGGCAGATTATCAGGGTGACATATTCTCAGGAAGAAGTAGTAGGGAAAGATGCACACAATGGTGAATTCTATAACTACATGAACTCCGAGACAGTATGAATCGAACTGGAGATTCTACTGGAGTTTTGCACATCACAACAGAGTGAATGTTCCCAATGCTGAAGAAACCATGGACACTACAGACTTTCTGGCTGAAGGCTTCATAAAAAATCCCAGTTATCAGTCTCAACAATCCACGTTTCACAATTGTACTAATATCAGTTCATGATATCGATAAATATAAATTAAATCTACATAGCATATCGAGTTTTAGAAAACTGAATCGTTATCATCGATAACAATTCAGTGTCTACTCAAGATCCAGTGATGAAACTGCTTTGATAACTATAAAGATAATATATCACGAGAATTAAGTCAGTGACTGCAATTGTCTCAACATGATGTACATCACTAATTATCGAAACCACTACACTAAATCGTAGAAACGAAGCATTCATGGTCCGATGAGTGATGCATGAATGTGCAGACGAAATGCAAATTCGCATACTCAATTGGAACCGGAACGAGTCCACTTGATACTTTCCTTAAAACCACAACAAATTCAAATCCTCCGTCAGTTCTCATAATCAGATGAAATAACAATAAAATCATAATTTATTATAATGTATAAATAGCATATAAATGTTGAAACCACCTTTGGGGGAAATTGCGTCATGAGATGAACTGTATCTGGATTCATGAACAACTTGGGAATTCAATTGTCAATGGAGCTTTTGAACCTCAACAATGCTGAATTACCGTAATAGAAATCTATCAGATATTACTACAGTTCAGTTCAGATATTTATAGCAGCCTTGCTGAAAGAGCAATAAATTTTTTTTTTTTTTCAATGTAGATAGCAATATATTGCATAATCACCATCACAAGATATGTAATAGACAACCGGCCATGGCTGTAGCTAAAAATAGACGATGCAACCGATAAAGCCACACTTTATCGTTTGTTTCTTTCCTCCTCTCCTTCTTTTCACATATACAGCGTGCTCGTTCGTTACCTCGTCGTAGCGCAAGTGCATATATTTGACACTCAACCATATAACGATCACTATGTATACATCACATAGCTGCATTATTCAATGTGTTGGAAGACATGAGCGCACACACACACACTGAGGCGCGCGCGCGAATTTATCGGTTCAAATTGCATTTTACGTCTTGGCATTGTCCAATGTGGTGTAGGAGAGAATAAAAAAATTCTGTATATTTATTTGAAACACATCAAGTGCGAAGATTTTTTCCGCATATCGAGATTAGCATAGTTGAATAATTCATTTTTTTATGAAGTGAAATATATATGTGTTAATGTTCTTTCAATCTCTGGCTTGGCTTTCTTATGGCGAATTGATTGAATTAATGTTTATGTGAAATTGATATGGAACTCATTGTTTATTTCCACCTTCTGGAATGAACCAATACTTTTCCTCATGATTTGAATTGATCACGATAGCATTTTTCTTATCGGAAAATTTTTCTGTTTTAGTATTTCTCATAGATATCTCAGAATAAATGAAGATGTTGCAATATTCATTAATATCATGATGTAGAATTTCAATAGAGATAAGACTCGACGTATAACGAATTCTGTTACATGTCAGAAGGGTAGACATTTCAGTCATGTCATTTCTGTGAAATTTCATGTATTATTGAACGTAAACTGTTCTCTTTGTCTGTTCATCCATCGTGGATTCTCTTTTGGCGCAATGTCTTATTCTGTATTTCACTTTCCCACAGTTTTTCATTCTCTTCATTCTTTGCATCAATGCATCGGCAATCGTAACTAAAAATAAACTATTGCTGGAAAAATGTTATCGTGCAACGTGTGGGTCGCGGGTTTCTGCAGTAAAAGTGTGTGCTCAACTCTATTAATACGCAATATGAAGCGAGTTATTTCTATTCTCTTTTTTTCGCATTATTCCGCGCGGAAGCTGTGCACATCGTGTAAAATGCATCTTTCACTAATATCTATTAATAGTCATGAAGAAAGAAACATGGAAAACATTAATGTTTCGTGTCTATTTTGCCTTTGTGTTTTTTTTTTATTTTGTATGACTTGGAAAGAAGGATTGAAGTGGATGCGCGTTTTACGATAGCTATAAATGTCAATAATATTGAAACATTGTGTAAAACATAGAAGATATACTCAGACGATCGGATAACTGTAAAGTAATTGCCACTAACATTCAACAGTCACGAATGTCGCTTTGTAAACTCACATGGGTGGGAAAAAAAGTTTCCTCTCTGACCATTGTTTTGTATTTCTCGGGATAAACTTTTGTTCTTTGCTCGAAATTTGACATTCTGGGCTATTAATAGTTGCATCAACACATTCATTCATTGATACGAACAGATAAGGGGAGTTCGTGCAAATCTACAGACAAAAATTCTTCTTTTGATCACCTGGGAAAACGGATAAATAAATTACTGACCTTTTACAGGAATGGTGACCGTCGACGGAGGCTCACTAGACATGTTGCAGCAATTTTGTTCCACAAACAGAACCACGCACTGCGTTTACCATCTGCCCCTCGCTGCCTCGGTCGCCACTTGTTTGGCCCGCGACGCCACCGACCATACAGGCCACATCCAGTTTCCCCTCTTGTTCACATGCGTTCGCGCGCACTGGAACAAATGATGACAAAAAAAAATAGAATTAGTAAGTAAACAAACTGAAAAATGTATGGCCATGTAGCCATTCATTGTTGCTATGATGACTGTGAACGTTAGAATATTCGAGGTTCATTTCTGTGTCTCATAATAGTTCAATATTCCTTTATTCTTATAGATGAAACCGGTATCGACGTCATGCTTTCCGATGAAATTGAATCCTTTGTAATTTGCTGCACAATGGGAATTTTTTACCATCAGCTGATAAAATTATTTTACATCGTCATCAACTATTCTATATATTTCAAAAATTTCTCTCAATATTCATTGGGAACATGCACTGCAACTTTGATGACATTCGCAAAACTTCAAATCTCTGCGTCAATATGGGCACCAGAGATATGAAAACATATCTGATTTCGAGACAGTTGTTCTTCACGTGACATGAGTTTTTGAATGTGAGGGTTGCATTTACACCACGATATCATCAGATTAGTAGTGATCATCAACACCTGAGTCGAACTGAAGAAAAAAATAGTTCAATAAACCAAGCAAAGTTTATTCTTAACTTCATGAAAAAGTTCCATTTTCCAGTCAAGCATTATCGATTCGAATTTCGATTAAAATATTTTGGTGAATAACACCGACGAATGTGAAGTATGGAAAAACTCCAAGATGGTGTTGACAGATCTGTATCCTTTTTTCTCGCTGATGGATGTTATGTTTGTTACAGCTCGTATAATCGAAATCAACTTATGGTCAGATGAGCAGAAACGGTTTTATACTTCAATTGTAGAGATACGTTAGAGATAGGATGGGAAAATATCACGAAACGATTTAACCGAAATTTTCACTTAATATTGGACGAAAGGTGAGCAGCATGGGAAAAACTGTTGCGTTACAAACGCGATTGAATTTCCGTCACATTTCGCCGAACACGGATGGGGACGTAAAATTGCCTTCCAAAAAAATATCGCGATGAATATTAAAATGAATATCACAAGGAGAGAACTTTAGGAGTTCTATTGGATGAGTTTTCTTATTGTGGTCTGGAACCCTGACCTCATACAGAATAAGAATAATCAGTAATTATTGAATGTTATAAACATTATACAAAATCCAACAGCGGACGGAATCTTTCTGAAAGTTGTGGGGAGTATCACACATGAAGCTGAATATTATGAATATTCAAAAAATATCAATGATAAAAAAATTGTGTGAAATGACCACATCATTGATATTTTTTCGGCCGTTTCAGACGTGATTTTTCTCATCTCTCTATGAATGATACATAATGGACACTGAGTAAAAACTTTCTCCGAAGCAATATGAAAAGAAACATTTTTGTAGGTTAGAGACCATACGGCCAGAAACAAATTGAATTTTTTTCTGTGAATGGGCGCACCCCCAATGATAGACAATCTTAATATTAATTCCCACAATTTTATCTGCAAAGAATATTTACTCTCTTCTACATGAAAAATATATTTGGATAATTCTACCTCCTCAAAATTTGCAAAAGAGTGATACTTGCGACTTCCAAAAAACCCCATTATGAGATTCCAACTTTCCTCTCCGCCGACTTGTTCGAAATTTTGCATTTTCGGAAATGTTCATCATCTGTAATAGACGCATTCAAAGTCAGAACCCAATGCATTATGCGTGGGTGGCAAATGAGTCAGATGAGTCAAGTTAAAGTTTAATCTTTTCTCAATGATTAATCTTCAACTTGGCTAGAATTTGAAGGCGGAACTCGACAGGTACAGTAATGCACCAGGAAAATATGCGTGAGAATGCGCATATAATAGATATAACTGCGATTAGGCATGGAATGTTATCTCTCGAAATTTTTGGAATATTTCATCATGTAACTAGATAGACCCACATTGTTAAATCAAGTTCTTGTTTTATTAAAAAAATTGCTAAACTCAATGAAGGCAAGTGTTGGATCATTCTTGCAAAAATAAAAGGTTGTCATTAACACCAACCTCCTGCTTCGATTCCACCTCATCTCCGTATATGTGTATATAAATGGGGTTATACATAAATGCATATAAAAGAATTATACGACTAAAGTCAATTGGCATTTTGTTCCAATAAGAACATTTTTTGCGATTGCATATTGAATATTAATAGGGAATTCAGGCCGTTTTGTATATGAAAACCGAAAATGTATAAATGTGGGAGTAAAAAAAAGAACTTACTGATATATAGAATGACCCATTTGAATGCCAAGATAACCTCGCAAAAATAGATGCGGCGCGACGCGTTCCATCCCATTTGATGATCGTCGAGGCTTTCCTGGTTTATTTACGCGGTACAATCTCGTGCGTTAGTAATGTTAAACTTTGATACATATAGAAACAAGACTCGTACATACAATTGAGTACGTACATATACTAAGTGCATGTTGAATACAGTTGTTTTGCTCATGTTTAGAAAAATCTTTTAATAGAGTTGGTGAATGAAATTTCTTCAAGAGAAAGAATATATTCAAGTTCCGGAATGTTAATAATATACAGCCAGGTATTTTGTGGCGTGTGCCGACGATGAAATGGATGAATTTTGCGGAAAATTTCCGATTTAAATCTCGGGGAACAGTCAACGTTTCCATTATAATATCGATAGTGTCACGAGTTGTACGGCAACTGGTATGTGAAAGCAAATTTCGTCTAGTATATTGATCTAACGAACCCCGACAATATAACATTCCGCGTTGATTCGACAAATTTATTCCGTCATTGTGCGACTATCCGGTTTTCGATTTCGGTATATTGTTTGGAATTACCTTTATGGTCATGTTATTTTTTCCAGTGAAGAGAACTATTACTTAGAGCTGAAAACTCATATTCCATTTTTTTGTTTTTTTTTTTTTTTTCGATACCAAGTTCAATGATTCTGAAAGTATTCGATGAAGTTGAACCAACTGAAATTGTACTAAACAAATTGACCGCCACGGCAGCCACAAGAATTTTTCACAAGATTTATCGTAATGAAATAACGATTATTCGTGACTTCAATTGGAGTTGTCTATAGTGCATCCTCGCCTGGTTATTTATGGTCAGAAGTAAAAACTATCTCATTGAGGTACCAAGACTGCCTACCGTACAGGTGAGTGATTGTCAATCAAAATTTGATGGGAAAGTTCAATGAAGGGGACCGTTTCTTTCTTTGCAAAATGCTGCTGAGTGGGAGCTGAATCTTTGTCGAGTCCAAACTGAATCGGGTTATTTGTCTTCCAATGACTTCATCAATTGAACTTCGCCGAAGAAATGGCAACGTATACTATCAAGTCCAATAATTCTGTCCAACATTCTCACTACCATAATACATGTACTCCGGCAGTTATAATTGAATAGAATTCATTCAAGTTGACACACATCATATCATGATAAATGGTGAAGATGATGATGATGGTGATGTATCCATACAATCATATAAATACCCCCATGATTTTCGATCCCTTCTCCTGATCGAAAGTCGTCTGTGTATTTTGGGACTGTCATTCTCTTGAAATATGATTCTTCGAATGGACAGCATTTGAAAATGAAACAGTATTCAACATTTTCATCCTGGAAATTCCACAACACAAATTGCAAACATTTAGTCATACACATAACCACTCGACTACTCGTCCCCCCCCCCATCGCTACCTCCTACGCCCTTCGTGCGTTTACCTGATTTCAAAAATATATTATACATAAACAGAAGATATATATGAATATATACGTACCTTGCACTGATGGAATCAAGAAAATGGCGCGAAATAGAGATAAACGCGAAGATCAATATCACTTATTATCCGAACATGAATAATGAATGCAAGATTTTTATTCAATAGTTAATAAAAGAGTCATAGTTTACGTCCTGAAATAATGTTGATTTTCGATTTTCGACAAACCGACAGATGCGAAGGGATTCATGAACACTGTAATAAAATAGTGCATACATTTATGCATACACAGAAAAACAAAACGATTGTGCTGCTATCTAACAGTGACTCGCAATGATATTATGATTGCCAATTTTTTGGTGGCACACAACATTTGTGAGTATGCCAAAGAACGAGATGTAATATTTTTCCACGGATATTGAAAATATCACGCATGCGTTTGCTCGGTACATTTTTCTAATCACTCACAATCGATAGTCAAATGAATCAACACACAGCTATATGAATGGCAATAATTTATTACTGTAATATTCAGGCTGTTGATCAAGGTTTAATGTTGACGTCAGGCTCTTAACGAGAATTCTGAGAAACTAACCTATAAATGTAGATCGTATTCTTGACTTGCGCAGTAGTTTATTTTGTATACAGTGAAGCCTCCATCGTTGGAATTTTTAACTATGAGAATTTCTCTTCTACATGAATGCATGGGATGAACCAACAGATATAGTCATCCCTACTCCTATACTTTCTTATCTCTTGGAACTTTGAATTTCGTGCATATTGATGACCTAGGTTATTGGCAGAAAATATTAATTGAAAGGGTAAGTGAGGATGTTCTTTCTATCACAAATCCTGGAAATTCATAATTTCAATTCCGTTTTTCTAACCTTGAAGAACTGAAACGAATTTTTCCGAAACATTAATTTTTTTATTATGAACAATTCATCCTGTTTTCGATTAAATTTAGCAATCACTCAAGTGAAATATCAAAAATTCTCTACTGTAATTACAAATCTCTTTTTATCAATGATTTATTCACAGTACACGAACTATGTCGCAAAATTTTTGAATTGATTTCATATTCACGCGCGCCTCCAGTATCTGCCAACCGATGACACAATAATCAGTGTTACCACCATTTGACGAAGAACATGTTCATGACTGCAGAAACAATATCAAGCTGTCAACTTTTTTCCTTATCTCATTAACTCTCCACACTGAAATATCATAACATACATTTCCATATTCTGATGATTTGACTCAATTGAGTGTTAATTAATAAAATTCAGTGAAAATTTTTAAGTTCAAACCGTTCATCGAAAATTGAAAGAGATCCATTCTCGGAACTTGAAATGACGACGGTAAAGGGAATTTTGTTCTTCGCTGGCATTCTGAATATATCCGAGGGTATATTCGTTTTGGGCGCTGACAGTGCTGTGAGCGCATTAAGCGCTATTTTTATAAAACACTATAGTGTTTATCTTGCCGCTGCAGATGCTGACAATTCGCTCATTGACGCTCACAAAACGTCAGCACCCAAAACGAATACACCCCAAGGCGATTTCTAACCTCAAAATCTGTGATAAATGTATATAAACCACACTCATATTCAAATGACGTTTTAATTCAGAACAAATTTATAACGCGCAGAGTGTCACGCAGATAAATTGTACTGAGTGACAATATCATTGTTCAAATAATAATCTGCTTCAATTTTTTTTAGATAATCGGAAATGTAAGTAAATTAGAATCATGATAAATATACGCATCATTTTTTCGAACGCATCGTCGTGTGATTCCAAAAATAATATGATAAAGTTGAACTGTGGAAAGAAGTATCTGGACCCGAAGACATTCATTGTTCAATTCATTAATTTAATCTTATCATTGAACCACTTCAAATTCATCAACATTATCATAACATATTCTTCATTAACATTTTCTCAATTAAGGTTCTATTATAACAGAACAATATAGCGATACATATGTTGTGATGTGTATATTTCATATACATTAGAAGGACGAATGTTTATTATACTGTCTGATTTTGTTCTTTGATATCCGAACGCTTCTATGTACTCCATATCGATTCATTATGTTCATCCATTCCACCATCCCTAGTAGCTAGTTATTCGTCGCAGAACAATGTCTGGACGTAGATTCGCGTCAGATTTGTGCTTGCATTGTGATATAACAATCAACTTGTGGTTCGATATGATTTATTTGCTTGATTGTTTCCTCATCCATTTCTCTATCAGATATGTTCCTAAAAAGTTGAGCTGAATATTCCAACTATGTTTTCCAACACTACTTATCTGCTTCATCCATTTATAGATGTACTACTTCTATGTGATACTCCATTTACGGGACTAATTGTGCCAAAAATTATTTTATTCGTCGAGTATACTCTTTTTCTACTGATTAGCAAGCTCAATTCGGGGTCTGATATTCAAAGGTGAACGACCGTACGAACCACATTTGAGAGATTTAATTGCTTTTGCCTGCCGGAATAACAAGATCATTAGATCGATAGCTCGTCGATAGTGTTGCCAACACTGATATGCGTTCACATCCAATTTTCTATTTTTCTAGTGTAGTTGTTTTTGATGAGCAGATAGAACTTCGATTTACCAGTTCTGTTTTTTATACAGAGAGAGAGATCACTGTCGCATTTGCTTCCTTTAGCAATTGCTCTCCTTTAGAGATTCGAACGCCAAGAAATGATAATCAGTCCCCAACTATGTATAACATTGAAACTGCCAGATGTAAGGTGAATGTGGAAGATACTGAAATCCATGTGATGCACAGAAATTATGTGTGCGATAACGTTATAATATGACGAAAATATACTATGAGAAAATAGAAAAATCTTCCATCATTATCTAATACATTCAGTAAATTCTTCGGATATTTCTATAATATCGAAAACATCAAGCGTCTTTAATAGAAGATATTACCAATGCTTGATTCTCTGTTAATCAGTTATTCATTTGGTTCCTTCTTGTTTCAGTGAGAAATGTCGTGGATTTTTGGTAAAAAGAAGCACAAGGAATCACCACCAGATTCAGCTGAAGAAACAGCATCAATTCAATCTGATGATTATATTATTGTTGAGAGACAAGGGAATCCATTCGATCCGAATATTGCAGCGTCGAATTCAAATGGTAACAGCGATGGAGCAGGTGGCTCAGGTCTCTATCCACATCTTAATGTTATGAGAAACCTACCACCGTTCCCCTCGTCATCATCGTTCGAACAACCACAAAATATTTTGAGCGATACGCAATCCTATCTAAATGCAGTTAAATTCCAATTGAGTAAACAATTTGACAACAATAATGAAATTAATCGAATTCATATTGATGAAATATTTTCCTACTTATTGCGACTGAGAAACGATGAGTACGATTATGATTTTAGTCTAGAAAAAAGTGTCATGGCAGAAATGGTATCAATTGTTGAATAATTGAAATTGTTTTGCTGAAATTTGTTTGAAAAAACAAATTCTACTGTTCCATGTTCAGGAATATCATGAAGAGAGAGAAATGACGAAGAAAGAGGAAGTGTTGATAGACTGCCTGAGATAATGTTTTCGATGACAAAGTATAGATAAAAGTAATGTATATATTTTCATCTTGATGAATGTCGTAATTATTAATCAAAGTGTAATACATGATAAGCGATGTGAATGTATATTTCCGTTGGAAATCGGACGAAGAATAAGGAGATTACCTATAGAACTTTTTTCTCGAGCTGACTAGATAGAATGATACAATAGCGTTGCCACAATTTATTTGCCATATAGATATCACACGACGTATAAATCGGTTCAATTGAGTGATTCACCTGAGTTCAGCACTCATGGTTAGTGTATTGTACTGTATTTTCGGGAAACGCAGTGTCGCGTATTGAATCAATCTCGAACAAATACTTCTTAATGATATTATTTCTTCTCATTTTTATGGGATGTTTAAATTATGAAGTTAATACACGATCGCTCAATCTTTTTACATTTTCTCTGTTATCACTTCAAATAAGTAAAGTTATATTTTGCTAAAGTATTTACATACTATCAACATGAGTATAGAATATCTAGTATAGGTGGATGAATAAAACATAATTTTTCCGCATAGCGTAAATTTTTTTTTCATGAAATTATTGTGATGCAACAGGAGTTTTGTCAACTAACATGCGTGAAATAAAAATTTGTTAGCGCAATCCATATAATTATTTTCACTTCATTGAACTCATCAAATATGCAATATGAAATATATGTAGGTGAAGAGTCGCAATGAACGTTATTCATAATCCGGAATATTTTCGTATAACTTACTCCTAATTAATAATATACATACAAATGTATGAGCCGCCTCATGCTCTTATTCAAGAAACTAGACAATACGTGACAATTATAGCCACGATGATGAGGAATGGCAACCACGTTCTTACAAATCCCAGAATGCTGAAAATGGTAAGTTATGATCACAAAACTAAACTTATCTTGATTAACAATTATTACCACATGACACTGAATATTAAGTGAAGTTTGTTTGGTGATTTTCTCAATCATTTACCTCACATATTTTCCACGAATTAACATTAAAAATGCAAGTTTGACCATGTTCCAATTACTCGAATTATTATAAAACATCAAATTCAATGCCATTGCGACGTGGGAATGGCAGTTATCACAGCATAAGTTGTGCTGAAATCATAAAGTGACTGATTTTATGATTCGGAGAATGTTTCAAAGGGATATATAGTACATTTTTTATTGCCGAATAGATTCGAGGGAGTCTAAACATCCGAAAACGTTCATATTGCGAGGAGGGTTGTATGTTCCAATGAAAATTGTTGCTTCCCTTATTTTATGTGAATCAATGAAATTAGCAATTGATTCTACCACCATAGTCTACTACTCTTCGCGTATACATCATATGGTATGCTTATTCCAGTAATCTTTTATCATTTGTGTGAATGAAAAGTAATACAATAGAAAATTTTCTGTATATAATAACCAAACATTGACGGCAATCACAAGTGGCAGATGTTCTGATCTGTTGTGAACCCAATTTGTGACAGTAAATTTGGTACTACAGAATGCCGTAGATCTAACGTTTCGTGTTCGTATGTTGTCAATTTCCTGGCCGGAACTGAACATGCATCACCACATGATTTTGCCAGCATTTTGTGAGTAATGATAAATATTTCGCAGTGTAATCTCATTTCCGATACAGAATATTTTCACTAATGAGAACTTATACGAAAACTTACCGATTTCCGTACTTTGTGTCTTATCCAATGTCTTTACATTTATTGTCATTCAACATACCATATTTCAATAATCGTTCCGAATTTCGTATAGAGAATGGACACAGCAGTTTTAACTCAGACTTTAACATCATCTGTTAGGACATGAAACCATTTCAATGATAACTCAACTTTTGAAAGTTCGTACAGGATCTTCGAATACATTCTCCATATTCGCATATCTTGTTTGGATATGAATCCTTGAATATTGTGTATTCAATCTCACGGTATTGGGTTTAGATTGATGCCACATAGTGAAATATGCACCAGTAACTATCTCATTTGTTTCACGTTATTTACATGAGATTTCCAGACCGAACTGCGCTTTTGAGATACTATTGATGACAGGGCATAAAGGAGTGGCTATAACATAACGTCAGCGTTAGAGATCTATCACAAGCGAATTAGCCACTTTGTAACACCACATAAACATTATTATCGGATCGTCAACAAGGGACTTGAAATATTGATTTCATGTTCCTGTCACTCAGTAAATTTATGTGAATATGCAGCATTGATAATGCTAATGTAAAAATATAAATATATATCCTATTCTCATTACCATTCTTGTTTTATATATCTCGCTGGATTCAGCAACTGCAGCATCCCATCCAGCTATTCCACCACGAGCATGGGAATGTTCGAGTTGCCAATATTTTGTTGGTTGACCAAATGCCATTTTATCTTCAGAAACATGATACGGCCCGGCAAAATCTCGAATAATACCAGTTGATGTAGCAATTCCCATATGGCCAATGAATGGAAAGAAATATCTATTATTCAAATTACCGAAAGGAGGAAAACCCACATTATTTATGTATCTTCGTAGATAAACAAAAGTAAACATAACCTCAAAAAATAGAATGGTTGGTATACGTGAGAAGTGGTATTGGTGTCCAAACTATGCAAAATGGGAATTTTCTCCGTGTTGGGTCAACTGTGAGATCCATAACAGATGATGCACTCGATGTGCGCGATGACCGTGCGAAATAATCATTGTCTTGCATATTGACAAATTGACTTCGCGCTCTCCGATCAGCTGTTTCGAATGTCACTTCACACTGATAGGAATATTGTGTGATTTGTAACAATGTCGGTGAATTTTGATATAAATGCAGCGTCGACCGCTAGCCAATCACGACAGTGCTATAAGAAATATGCACAAGCAGTGTTCATGATTTGAACCGAAATTAAGTTGGGAATACAAAGTAGTTGAAGTTTTATGTCTGTCACAAATGTGTGGAAAAATCAAGTGTTATCCAATGTGTCTTATACGAATTCAACCTTAGCTATCTTTTAATTCGAGACGGAAATTGATGAAAATGGATCCTTCTCCAGTTCATAGGAATCTTATTCACACTTTTCCGTTGACAGTCTTCGTAGCGATCATTTGAGACTAATGACAGAACACTGCGACAGGATTGACAGTATGCGAGTATGAATCAATTTAGATTCCGTTTATGACATCCACGATGATATTTTTCATTGAAGAATTTCAACATAATGAAAAAAACCTCATAATTTCTATCAATCCAAGTACATCTTTGAAGTTTAATCAAAAGTTGTTGAATATGGAGAATGATCACAATTGTTATGAAACTGTCATTGAAAATTGAATCGATACCTCGGGAATCTTCATTACTACAACAATGAAAATGTGGATGTGTATATTCAATTTAATATCCCGTTAATGCAGTAACAAAGTACATAATCAGAAAAAATTATAATAGTCAATAATTACTATAATAAATGATGGAATTCACACTGCATAATTCTACGAGATCTCCACAATCTTTTGCGAAATCAAATTCCACTCCAGAACGTCACAAACGTATCATCTCCGATTGCTCTAAACATATCACAATTTATGATATAAATAAGAAAGATCGGAATATTTGGTCGTCTTGAATCAAAACACTCGATCTCACGATGAAGCAATTTATATTTCACGCATTATTCATTGAAATGTGATATATTATAAAACCATTACGCGTTATTAATTGCGAGATGAAATTGAAAGAAATATATGCGATTGATAATTAGAAAGTTACGGCAAATAAAAATATACATCGTTCACAACACCATGAAAATAATATTTCTAGTGCTTCTTTAATAGACATTTCTTATGGAATAATTGTTTGGTTCCTCGAAGAATTTGGGTATCTACGATTCAATGAAAATTGTATCACTTTGATAATTCTTCCATTATCTCCTCCATCAATTCCGTTAGATGTAAGAAACAAAGATGTGATTTCTAATGAGAATTTCATACAAATTCAATTTTCTCTACATCTATTGCTGTTTTTTCTTTCTCTTTTTTGTTTCTCCTTTATATGATTGCACAAGACATCGCATGAATGTTTTTTTCTCCTCTCATGGAATTGATATATCGTGAGTTAAGTAATTACGTTAATTAATATCTCATGATTTGATTTATCCTGGAAAAACAACTCTTCAAAAATTTATTTACGCACATCCATGAATACAATTCTCACGACACGTGTAATATTTGAAAATTAAATATCACCACAGGGGGTTTTCGCGAGTTAAAGAATTTATATAGATGTATTGCGATGGTGAGACCAGGCGGAATTTGCCACACCAATAGAAATATCGTAAAGACGTAGAAAATACATATGAATGTTTCTTTTGACACTTTTGACATGTAAATATAAATGCAATGGTATAATTATTCTGTTGTGTATAATAATTTAATCGTGTCCAACTCTAATATGCTTTATCCTTGTTGTTTAGAGGTGTAATTCAAAGGTCATCTTATAAAATATTTATGAATTCATGCACCTGTACATCGACGTATATAAATAGGTATTATCAGATATGTATGTGGCGAATCATTTGAACTATTGACATGTTGTTGAATTGAAGTTGGAGGTCATCAGAGTTGATCACAACTGAACAATTTATTATGAAGAGTTGCGTATTGATGAATATGAAGTGTGCAAAATGTTAAACGAAATGAAATCGTGTCTCGTTGAATCGTTGAAAATAGTTCAATAAACATGAAAAATATAGAAGTTCATGAATAATGGTTCCAAGATGACAATTAACGTTTCAATCCGATATCATAGATGAAAATGCGAAGAAATTTTTAAGTATTGAGTATTACAATGGAACTTCATGCTGATACAGAATATGTAATTATTTGGAAGAATTGTAGTAGAACGATAATCTAGTTTTAGAAAAATTTGATTCTTACTTTTAGATGAAGTTCCATCTTTTCATCATTGAATTTCAACATGGGAATTGTCCTTACTATATATGAATCCACGACTCAATATCGTATTCACAGATCATCGCCATTCGATTTCACAATAAGAAAAAAAAATAAAAATTGTAGAATTTCATGAAGAACAAAAGAGAATCTATGACCCTTTAAACAATTCACAATTGTTTGATCCTCCATTACGAAACTACATTTTCCTTCATTCTAATTGATATTGGCTCTAGAGATTATTACGTCATAAATATTAAACAATAACGACCTTTCCACACTACTTCTTGTAGCAACGACATCCATCATAAGTCCTCATTCTACAACTCCTCTATCGGCCCACCAATTTTGTGCTCAAACTTCCAACCTACAGTTTTTAACCTTAAAATCTCTTATTTTTCAACTCTTTTATCAGTTTCTGTGGCATCACTACTGCAAGAAGAAGATCAATGAATGATAATTAAAATATTTCTAATGAGAGTATGAAGAAATGCAGAACAAATTTAAGAATTAAATTCTATTTTTTTTCCAATACTGGTCGATTGCGAAATGTCGATTTAATCCGCACGTGCCAATGCTGCCAAACAAGTGCAACACATAAACCATATAATAAGAACGGTATACGTACTAACAACATGTATAAGTCAGCTAACGCAATTATGAAAACACATCGGGCTTCACCAGAAGAGCTACCCTTCTTGGTCATGCCGGACAACGCACCATGGTAAGTGCCAAATTCTTAGACTAAAAAATACGGTATAATACAAAAATTACGAACATGGACATGAAAATGACAACAAAATGTTGAACATCCAATTTATTGAATATAGATCTCTCAATCGTGCGAACAAATCCTCTTTTTTACATTCTGTGGATTGCTGGTAGTGCAATGTGATGTAATTATTCGAAATGAGGATATTTGTGGTGCACATAATGGACGTCGATTGTATTTGGAGTTGGGCGAGCAGGGTATTCTCTATGCAAAAAATGTCTCATTCATAAAGAATTCATTGAGACAACAGAATTCACGATTATACGTGACAAATAATTCTCACGATCAATGTAGCTTGGAACTCGTGACTTGTCCATCGTGTGCCATTACTATAACATTCAAAAGCTTAGCCTTGCCCCATTCCTGTGGTGATGGTGGGATTGTGATGGATAGTCCATGCAGGTAATTCACATGAATCAATTTATATGAAAGACTCTATTGTGACGATTCGATTCGATGTTAGAGGAAAAATTTCAATTTGAATCATTGGAATGTGACTCTGGAAGTGAGATTTTCTATCAATTCTATCATTATTGTCATCTTCTTCGTGTGTTGGAATATTTTGATGTGGGGAAAAGGAATTCTGAGCATAAACTAAAGAGGAAATATTTCTTAGTGAGATATCTCAACACAACACTGAACATTTTATCTGGTTCCGCCACTGGGCCTTGAGATTCTCACCAATCGCATTTCCAATGTAAATCAATCATCAAATAATTGCCCTGCATCAAACGCAATCAAATCTTCATCTGATTGAATCGACATTGTACACAGAATGCTGATTCAATGATGTATGAACTGACCATAATATTAATGTGTTATAGGTGCGATTATGTTTGGATATCAGAGCCTCCCTATGAAGATATTTCTGGTGCTCCTTATTGTGGAATGTTCGCACCAATCACTTATCGATCGAGCACTAGAACAGTGTCAATTAACTTGCTATACAGTGAATCGCATCAACACGCATTCACACTTGAATATACAGCAGAGAGTAAGTCTTTGACTGTTTTTATTCGAAAATATTTTGATTGAAATCCAACTGTCTTACTCATTCATTAACTTTGATTGCATCTATCCTTTGTTTCTTCTTGATTGTTCGGGTTCGATAGTCAATTGTTGTAGTAATTCCAAAATGATATACTCTGAGAGTCTTCCCAAATCGATCAGCACAATAATTCTATGTTGTATAATCACTTCATTTTGTAGAAGTATGCATTTCTCCCATGTGGATAACAATGGATTGATATTTTCAATATGTATTCAAACTTCATTGGATGATTGAATGAGGTCTTTGTCATATCAAAGACGTTTCTGGTTCAATTGATGGCTTGGTCTCCACTTTTGTTTCATGCTTTTTTGTTCAAGTAATTATATGGTATTCGGGGGGCGTTATGATGATAGATCAATTCTGAATAATGATTCGCAGTGAGGAGACTGATACGATTGAATTAATGTAATTTATTTTTCTCCAATTCGATTATCCAAAGTGCCTATGTATGAATGTAATCCACATCCATTGAAATCAATTATTAATTTATCGATTCTGATTCGCAGGAAACAGATTATATCTCAAGGGTTCGTCCAATCTCATGAATAAAAGTTTGAACAGCACCACTGGTGGAATTTTGACTTCTCCATTTTTTCCATCGAGGTATCCACGAGATCTGGGGATTGAATATATCATAACTTGTCCAACTGATGCGATTTCGTGTAGGGTTCGCATGCTTTTTAGTGATTTTCAGATCGCCAGTGTCTCAATCATTGAGGTAAACAGCATTCACATAGAGATAATAATTGATAATAATTGCAAATTGGTAATCTTTGATCGTATTGCACATATAAAACTTCCAATCGCGATCCTACTAAATAAGAAAATTCGACACAGATATGAACATTGGTCTTTAGTGGTGTACGTCCCCCAAATGATAATATTCAATCAAATGAATGATCGTCAATATTTTTCATTTCATATTCTTCAGTTTCAATTATTAGATTCCGATTATGATTTGTACGAGATGGTAACAAGTTGTAAATTCTTCTTCATCTTATACACATGCTTGGCCAATATCTCGTAACTGTAGTCAATGTTATCAGTGATGATTTGAGTCTATCATATCAAGCGCAGCTAAATTTGGAATGTTTCTTTTGGGGAGTGAAGTTTCTATAGATTTTTCTCTTTTCGAACATTGCGACGATGAAGCTATGTTACCTTGATTGATAAGAGAACTTCATATCATGAGTGATGACGAAAGAAGAAATTTCGAGGTTTTTTGTTCTTGTATATCGACCCATTTGATATAATGAAAAGCATTCATGAACGAAAAGAACTTTTCAGATGATCCCCTGAGAAATTTCCTCTTTGTTACACTCTGATCAGCCGAGAAAGTCGCTGTTAACGTTTATCCAGTTGATTCATGAACATTAGAAACATCAAAGCTTTTCATTCTAGAAGAATGGATCAAATGATAACGAATTATTTGATGTGTTTGACAAGTTTTATGATTGGAATGGACAACGACTGGATGTAAGCAGTGGTGCGAGATTCCGTCCTCCGATTATTGTCAGCACTGGACCATCATTATTGATACGTTTTTACGCTAATGGTGGAACCAATCTTGGTTACAAAGCGTTTTATTCTTTTGTCATCGGCCATCTGTATGAGAAAGCAATTCAACCCATCACTGACTGTGGTGGATATGTTGAGAATTTGGGTGGAGCCATAACGATGATCGACATGGTTCGACAAGGAGTGAAAACTTTCGACTGTGTTTGGTTGATAAGGCCACCAAAAAATTTTCTTCACATGCGAACACATATTTACTTGAAAGTCGTGACGTTTTCTGATATGGGTAAGTACTCTCAAACTACCTCGTTGAAAAACATCTTTTCATTCAAGCCTGATTCCATTTGTAATTCTTTTCATATCTATCTTTTTATTGGTAATTTGGGGCGAATCAATAACACTTTTGCGATTCTTTAACGTAAACTATTAATGGTTTCTCCATTGATGATAGCGGGGAATACTGAGCTTTCCATAAGACAAGGCCCAACGTCAGATTTGATGCCGTTGGAAGTTTTGAGACACCCGGCAAATCAAATTCAACCACCGAGAATTCGTGAACATATTGCACCAATTATCAGCGGATTCCACGTCAGTTTACGTGGCACATTTGGCCCCACATCGAGATTAGCAATTGCATATGCTGCATTCGGATACCAAGGTAGAGAAACCGAGAAGAATAGTCATAATTCATCAAATAAGTGGATTCATAGGAAAGATACTGTTTCATATCTGGAAATTGTCAATTCATATAAAAGTTATATTGTGATTTGAGTTCAAAAAATAATCTTACAAAATATTTTCTCTGTTATGGTAGATTGTTTTTCTGGATCGGATTTCCTATGTCAAAATCATCGTTGTATTCAGAGTCAATTACATTGTGATGGATTTGATAATTGTGGTGACAATAGCGACGAGCCTTCAACATGTTTCCGAGGTTTGTATCACAATTAACGTGGAGATGTTCTTCTCAAAAACTTTCTATCAAGTTCCAATAACTATTGTTTTCGTCATTAATGTTGAACACAGTCATCAAGTACGAGTTCAGGCACTATATATCACTCCTTTCTGATTATTCTATTCCATTTACAGATTGGGAGATGCAGCAAAGAGACCGAAAATGGCACGTGAATAAAGCTAACTATTATTTTCCGAAGATAGATCATTATCCAGATTTAAAAACTGCCACTCTAGTATTCGTCGTGAGCAGTTTGGGTTTAATTATTCTCATTTCGGCATTGATAATATTGCTTTATCGGATGGGAGCACGTGCACGTCAACAGCGAGAGCTCCAATCACGTTTACAAACGATCAGCGAGTTATTAGGTAAAACATGTTATACCGATCAATGCATTGCAGAATTGGTGAAATCTTTCCAAGTAGTTAACATGAAATTCACCCACAGATCGGACAGTTTTTGATATTACAGATGGTGCAAGGATTGATGAAATTCCAGTATCTGATGATCCACCAGTTTATGAAGCACCACCAGGCTATGATGATGTGGTTAAAATTGGATTCGAACATGAGTCATTGAGGAAAAAAAAAAGAACAAATTTACGAAGGGGAGTTCGAAGTCGAAGCTCACCAAATCAGCACACGTTCGTATTCGATATGTTCATAAATGATCATCTTAACTTTTTTTGCTACTTCAGGAAGAATACTCCGGCTCAATTGTTATTGAAACAATTTGTAGTATCTATGAAGAACCTACAATAATTTCCGGTATCATTTTTATTTGTGGGCTACTTAGAGTATAGTTCACAGAAATTCGGATTTTCATTCCATTGTTTCATCCTGATCACGGAATATCATCGAATCTGATACTACTAGTAGTTCAAATGTTCTTTACTTGCCTTCCTCCAAATCACGTACGGATAATTTTACATTCATAATCGTCTGAATAATTTTTCAAACCAACGTAATTTCCTTTTCAACTCATTTCCGTTTCCTCTCGTACCATCAGCATCTCAATTCTGTTAGTGATTATCATAATTAAGAGAAATTCATTTCATTTCACTCTATATTCGAATATTTACTTTGATCATATAGACACGACACGGCAACATCGTCCAGTTTACCCGTAGAGATTACTGGTACAAATAGCAATTATGAAACAACTCCAATACTGTCAAATCATAATCCAAGAGTTCCAGAAAGTCCACCACCACCATACATGACACCACCTGGAAGTATGAGAAATTACGGCATGGCGACTTTATCTAGAAATAATATAACTCGTGAGTAAATCCCCGGACTTTGATTACGACTCATTTCAATATTTTTTTCTTTCAATAATTCTAAATTTCATCGTTCTCTATTTCTATTAATATCAAATCATTGACATGCGATTTATCCAGGTACTTCCGTACCAATCAGACTCTACAATGAACGTAAACGTTGTGTATTGCACGAGAACGTTGAATTTTCCCGTTCATTCCCGAGCTTGGACAATCCAACATCGACAAGACGTTCGCATACATCGATCGATGCCGAAGCCGTGCTCGGTGTGTATATACAAAATTACGCCAGGAGCATGAATGCATCTGTTGAAATGTCTGGTGCTGATTCACAGCTGATGGAATCGCGCAATGTTGCGCAAAGTACGACTCAAGAATACAACGAAAATTCAAGAGGGCACGAAGGCGACACGGCAGACAGATCAGGAGATTCAATAACAATAATTAAAAATGATTGTGATATCAATGAACCTGATAAAATTGACAATGAATGTACATGCGAAGGAGCTTGTGGTTGCGCCAATGATATGAAAATGTCATCAGGCTCCCCGTGTCCAAAAAATACAATATTGAGATTGCTAAAAACTGGTAAGACTCTGTCGAAAAATATGAATTTAACATCAACGACCACTTCAGCTTTTCTATCGTCATCTGAATCGAATGATGTAACTGATAGTGTGTTGGAAAATGCGAGTACTTCGGATCGTATTAGTATTGCATCGAATGGTACTGCCCATTCATTTTTGTATTCACCGAGTCCTGTCCCAGTTATTGGAAACACTTGCAAATCGATATCAACTTGTAAACGAATACGGAAATGTGGTAGTTGTGACACTGAAGGTTTATACGAAAGTATCAAAGCATTGGATACTTTTCTGGCAAAACGAAACCACGATGTTGGACGTAATCACACAATGGCATGGACTATAAGTCATGTGTCGGGACATCATAGACGTCGATCACATAGCTCAAGTCAACGTGGTATTTTCAATTGTGTGCGTCAATGGAGATCCGTTGATGGTGCACTTTCAAATTGAACATTGCATTGGTTCACTCGTTATGTGATATTTGGAATGATAATAAACTTAAAATGGTGCGAATAAAAATCCGGTTTACAACTGTCAATTTATTCTTGATAATCGACAACCCACTGTTTCTTCATGGTTTCGATGGAATTTGGTGCCTTCATTATTGATAGATAGCCATTTTTGTACAGTTCCATGGATCTTGGCGATTTCCATTCAATATTCACTACGTCATGCCTCATTGGTATTATTGGGGAAAAGTTGTTCACTAATGATGAATTTTTATACCTCAAGTTAGATTATAATAATCCAAAAAACTCATGCGTGGATGTACCCTCAGACTGAGATTCATTCTTGTATAACTTCATAACGTTTCTTACAGTCGATGCACCACAGTTGCGGAATCGAACTTCATTTAAATTTTATGTCATGAGGATTGGCAAAAAGTGAATGCATGAGATCGAATTGCAATATTCTCTCATTGAATGCGAGAAATTGTCATAGTTATGACATCTGTTACCTGACAGTGAATTGAATGTTGACATGGGATTGCCGTTGAAAATCGTGATGCACTGCCAAAAAAAAATGCAGATTACTTCATGTGATTCACAATAGGTAATACCACATCCAACTTCGACTTCAAAATTACGTCTCCCGGTTTTATATCTATGAATTCTATCGTTATTTATAGAAACCACCAAATAATTATGAGAGGCTGATCAAGAAACATTGAGGGAACATCATCCAATATAGAGACACTATTGAGAATCGCTCCATTGCATTCTCATGGTATCAACATCACTACTGTACTACCCAATTAGAGAGATTTTGATTGATCCCCAAATTCTGTGCTCATCCTCATTCAAAATTCTTCAAACAACATATTTTTGTTCGTTACAATTATCTCTTCTCAGCTCAGCCTTGAACGACAATTACATTATCATCAATATAAACGCTGGTCTGTGTCATTCGTTAAACTTGCCACTGAAGAAATATAACGAATGTCGAAATATGTATCATTAAAACGCGACGAAATGATCTATCATAGAAATCGGATGTTTCCTTCATATCAAACGTAGACAGTATTTTAAATAGTGTGATCATGTTATGTCATCGGTTTATAGAACATAAATTTTCTCATAGCTAGGAAACCACAAAACTAAAGTGATCTTGACAGAAATAATATTTTCCGTGGATTCATCAAGCCTTCAAAGATTCTTTAAAGTGAAAAATCCGCATCTGTTCGGATTTTGTATGAATTGTAATCGTCCATATGAAGATCAATTTATTTCCTGTTCATTCATAGATAATAGGAGAAATTGCATCTCAGTGTTCACTTCCCTACATTTCGCCAATAAAATTCGAAACTCCTTGAAAACTCACAAAGATAAAATTAGTTTACAAATGCGCAGTCACAACGCTTGTGAGTTGCCTTTTTTAAACTCATGATTGTTGAGAATCATTCCCATACTATTTTGATGCACTGATGCTTCACTTTAAAATATAAATTGTTAATAATTATCTCGATGCGAGGGCAGTAAATGGGAATCATAATGAAAAGCCAATTTTATGAACTGCTTAAAATGAATTTTATTTTCAAAGCTGCATTAATTTCATATTCATTTCCAGTATACAAAAATTCAGTTCCAAGTATGTAGATCAGAAAGGGCAGCTCATGTTATAATTAGAATACTTAAACTGATGGTTTTTTCCTGGATTATGCTTCCGCGCTGCTACTTGCAGCGGAACTTGCATTATCATTATCCCCTTCGGATTCAGAAGCCGAGAAAAGTCCGCGGAAGTTCATACGTCTTTTTATTACATGTTTGGGATCATCATCTCCATCTGCTCTTACTCTCGGTAGTGTTGGTGGGTGAGATATAGTATTCTCCAATCCCAAGGTATCTTCATCAAATGACGTCAATTCTCGCTTGGCTTTCACAGTAACTCCATTATTTGATCCAGCGATGGGATTCGCGTCAGCCATAAGTGACAAAAGAGAGAAAGCCAGTAGAATAAACGAAGCCATGGTAACAGTTCCCATTTTTCTTTTTCTTCTAATTTATGTACTCTTGTCAATCCAACCTCTTCGAACGACTGTAGAATTGTTTTTGCGTGGTTTCTTGTTTTCTTACTGAATTTTACTCATTCCTCGGTCTCCCATATCATTTATCATATCGCGTGTCACGACTTATCCGGGTTATAAAATAGTAGTTGAACATCTAGAATTTCAATATTGTTTTGAGTTGTTGCATCGATAGAACATTTTTTTTACTGTTCGGAACGAAACAGCATGTTTTTATGCCTTCGTCACGGAACATCCAGAATATAAAATTCAGTTTATATTCAGAAGGAGATATACATTCATATTTCGAATTATCATCCACAAAGTCAACTTTTTTCAATTCATAAAAATGAAAATGGAAAATTTCTCATTTAAACTTACCGAATTCATGTCAACTTTATAATAATAAACAAAAGTTTCATATAGTTGATGAGATGAATATTCCAGCCTACGAACCCGGTGCACAGGGAGAAAATTTGATGACTATTCAAATAAATCCATAATGAGTATCATAATCGCAAAATCGAATCAAAATTTCATGCTTAGTAGATCTTTCACACTTTCGAACTTCACAATATTGAAATTTCACCTTTGCATCGATACATGAAATAATTTTATTTATTAGAGAACTCATTCATGTTCTCTTTGATTGCATACAATGTTTTCGTTGGATTTTTTTCTACAGTTGAATTAATTACCGATATCGTGAATGCTGGGAAAGAAGTAGTGAACATCGACATTTTATGTTTGTTAATTGTTCTAATTCCTTGGAATCGAAAATGGAACTTGTTGAAGTAATAAATAAAAACTATCTTTAGATATGGAAATTTGATCATTCGAGACAAGGATACTCTGATTCATGTCATGTTGCGATGTGCTCAAAGTTATTCATACCTAATTATATACAGCACCAAATGATCCATTTCAAATCTCTACGAGTATACTCTATTTTAGTCATAGCAAATATAAATTTCCTGAATACTCGTCGATCCAAGATGTGAGCATAAAATTTTCGGATGAAAATCAAACCAATCCGTCACTACACAAATCTACACCTTGGGGAGCCTTGTGGGAGGCCTTGTGGGAAGCCACAATTCGATTAATGACTTTCTCTTATCATTGGTTCATGGAAAATAGTTTATTTGTTTTGAAATAGTCTTTCATACAAATGACACTTCAGATCCAGATGTGAATCATCATGAATTTTCACGAACGAAAAGTGTTATATCTGTTATAGCATAGTGATTTAAAAACAGGGGCCGATTCCAAATAAAACTTTCAAGAAGAAGTCTTTTATTAATGGCGTTCTATCATGGTTACAATAGGAACTTCTCAACGAATTTATTGACAATCAAATGAGATTTTTATTCGAACACGGTGATACAGATGACTTAGTATTCGTCGTTACTAAAGTATTTATCAAACATATCGATTAATTAATCTTCTTCCTCTTCGTCTGAACTATCATCACTTGTAGCAGCATCGCTAACCTTCTCAACTTTTTTATTCGTCATTGCCACTGCTTTTTCTATTCCCTCAACTGCACTGGAGAGTAGGCCACTTAGATCAAACGATCGTTTATGTATCCGATCTTGAATTTGAGTATCCATGTCCAAAATTTTCGTTTCAAATGCCAATGATGCTCCATGCGCGCCTTCATTAACTAACTCGATGTTTCTATCCTCTTGTGGTGACGGTTCTCTTCTCCTTCTATATTGTGCGACATTTTGGAGATTTGGGCTATGTAGAGATTTCGCTTCATCGACGAGACCTGCATCCACGTTAATCACCATCAGAGCGAATACCGCAATCGTTATCCAATCCTTAGTGTTACTTCTCATTGTGGGAGTTGACATGCTCTAGATTATACTACGGTCTGACAGTATTGAAGATATAAGAAAGATTAAAATTTGTCCGCGTGCTGGTTCGGGTGACGAATCTACAAAATGAATCATACGATATCTTGGGCAATAAACACGACAATAAACATGAAAATTTCTTTTTTAACTGCTATAGCATCACTCACTATCATAGTTTGGTCACGTTTGAATTCTATGTTCAAATTTATCTGAAAATGTTGATAGAGGAAATTATTTTGTTCCTAAATGTTCGTTTCCACATCAGAGTTTTGATTTGTAGAGTTGTGTAATTAGTCACAAACGCTGTTAATGAGACTGAGAAATTCCTGTATTAAGGATAACAAAGTGGAAAACGTAATTGATATGCTGAAGAATTCTTGGCGAATATGTAGATGGTGATGATGGTTCAATCCTAAACCTAATATTCGACTCTTCATGTGAATAACTTTTCTCATTCTCCAAACTGTAAGTTATGGTGGAAGTGTCTAACTGGAGTATCAGAATGCTCTTGTCATGAATTATTTCATGAATAATACTGCAATCATATTGTGGGTTGAGTAAAAAGTTCTTGAAGAATGAAATGATATTTTAATAGAAATAATAACAAAAGTGGTTGCATCATTCTTATATTGATTTGTTTGTGTCAATATTGTAAAGACACGATGGAGATTCATGGAGTGAGACCTTGATGAGATAATTGATATTAACTTAACTTAGTCGATCAAAGATTTGAAACAATTCTGGGAATTCACATCAGCGTGGGTCCACTTCCCCAAAGGTAAAGACCGTGCAGAGATTGATAAATATAATTTTTCAAATGTCCGAATTTTTTATCCAGACTTTCTACGAACGCATTTCTGCATGCAACTTTATCCGTTTGATTGTAAAAGTCTGATGGCCCCATATTCTCAAATGACAAATCTCATCATCATTAATACTATAAAAGTTGAAAGAACACAGATGGCGAATGATATTGAATAATAGAACATGTTCGTTGATAACCAAACTTTATTCACCATTTTCAATACATCAAACCATCGATAACACCACACCCGTAATGTAGATTTCCCAAGCTTCAGTCATGTGTGATTGTCATCTAATCCTTTTTATCTGTATCAGACGTCGGTTTTGATGTAAGTTTTACAATGCCCGGGATGATTTCGCCAAAGCCAATTTGTTCAGCAAGGTTTTGTGTCAAGCTTAGAATTGGTCCCGTGAAACTTTGCCCAACACTCTGCAAAGTTCGCTTTCCACCTTCTATAATTCCTCCTACTTTATCTATTGTACTAGTGGTTACATGTTTGATTCCACTGCCAACATTATCTTTGATATGGATTAATAATTGGACACTATCTAATACTATGTTCTGTATATCTTTTATAACATCGGACTGTCCAGCATCAACTGATGTTACATTTTTGACGAGTGCAGTTTCATCTTCCCCAGGAACTTTGGGTTTATCAGCTCCTGAATTTGCGGCGGTTTCTTCTTTGATCGACGATTCAATTTTTGGATTTGAGATGGGTGGCGTGGTTTCTGCTTGACCCTTCGATGCATTTTCTGTGTCCGTTGGCGGTGAAGTCTCAGATGCTGCAGATGTTTCTTCGCCCTCATCTCTCTTGAAACGTCGTGTATTCATCCTGCTCTGTGAGTTTGCATCGCCTGCAGTTCCTGATAATTCAGGAATGTTTGTAAGATCGATTGATTTTTCCAGTTCACGATTTTTTAATCCTCCAGATTGCCTTGGAATTCTGAACGCTTGCGTCATCATGAATATCAATCCGAATTCCAGAATGAATGCAAAACATCCTGCACTAATCAACATCTTTGAAGTGTTATACTCTGATGCGGAAAATTTACGCAGACAAAAAAAAATTCGATTAATGAATTTTCTTTGTATTCTGTGTTGTCTTAAAATTCATTGACAACCTGAAAGAAAATCCGTAGCGTGACTGCTTATATTTTTCATCTCATCTTTATTATCCAACTCGTGTTATTGCATGACCATTCGCTAGTACTAAAAATTATCAGGTTGTTATGTCTGAATTGCGTCGCAAATATTGTTAGAATTTCTTATCTAGAACAGTTGTTGATGATGTGACCATACATTCCATTTCTAACTTCGGATGAAGAATGTTCGTAGAAGAGAATCGTTTTCATCTCACGCATTCAAGTCAACAAAATATTCACTTCAGAACCCGTAAAAGATGGAAAGAAATCAGAGAAACTTAAAACTAAATTGAATGTAATGCATATTTTTTTAATGTAGAATTTCCCGCACTCTAAATATTGAATATGTACTACATAATGAAATCTCATGATCATACATCTCCCATGTAGCAAGAAATTCTTAACATTCAAGTGAATAATTCTGACAATTTTGCGAGAAAAATTTTCGTGAAATAATCCAATACTTCGAGCTCTGTTGTTGACTGATTTACTGACGATCTTGAGTGACAATGGATACAAATATGTAGAAAAAATAATAACGAGTGTTGAGGAATCATGATAAAAGTGGTGGTTCTGTGGTAGTCTCCCATGTCAAAGATATATGGGCGTGAACAATCACCAAAAGGTGCATTTATCGACAGGATTCATTTTGGATCCAATAGGGCACTGGAAGTCTGCCGCAAATTCGGGCGAGTTTCGGAACATTCCAAGGATGCGAAATTCATCAGGACTATGTGGGTCGTATGCAATAAGTTTATGAGTTTGTTCTGGACTGCATTTGGAGCACCAGATGTTTGCTGCGCTTATCCAATACATCTGCTTAGAATTGTATGGGATTCCGGGTAATGCTGGTTCTTCCTGATTCTTCTCTAACCACTTTCTATAGGCCATATACGCAATCCTAACTCCAATTGTATCAGCTATATTTTCGCCTTGGGTATTATGTCCGTTCACCTGAAAAATAGATAACTGATCAGATGGAAAATATTACTTTGATCGGAACTATCATTGATTTCATGCAGTACTTTTTCACCACTCATTTCATTGGTGAAGTTGTTGAATTGATCAATGATACATTGAGCTTTAAGACGATATTTTGAATCCGAGTTTTGCGTCCACCAATCATTGAGGTTTCCATTTTTATCAAATTGTCGTTGCTGATCGTCAAAAGCATGAGATAACTCATGTCCCATGATTGTCCCGATGGTGCCGTAATTTATGTATTTGGGACGATCAACACTGAAGAAAATATCACGGAGAATCCCAGCTGGTATAACTGAAAAATTATATTTATTATGAGAGCAGATAAACTCACAAAGTCATAGTTGTGTTATGAAACAGAGAAACATATGCTACCTACCTAAGCTGTTCCCTGTTGGATTATAGTATCCATTAACATTAGTTATGGGATTATGTTGTTTCCAATCATTCCTATTTGTCGGTTGCCTCAAACTACTATGGCGCATATTCACAAAGAACTTGATGGTTTGTAAAACATTTTCCATATAATTGTCATCCGCAATCTTGAGACCATCATAGAGTTCTTCCAATAATGTACCATTCAAGAATTCTTCAGGATAACCAACGTGCGTGGACATAGCAGCGACTTTGTCTATAGCGTTCTGCTTTGTTTTTGCATCCATCCAATCAACCTAGAAACAATACTGGTCATTGGTAGGATATCTTGATGATTACCAAATATATCAAAATATTGAATCGTGTACTAACAGTTGTCAAAACTTCATTGATTTGATCTTTGATATTAGTAAGCATTTCAACAGCTTCATTTTTAGCATCTTCATTGAAATATTCTTGGATGTATAGTGTTTGAGTACCATGAAAAGCTCTGATTCCATCGATACACCTGCACCATCTTGGTACAAAGGACGGTTGATCATCCACACCAGATTCTATCAATTTCTTGAGCAATGCTTTATGAAGAAAGGGAGATAGTGAAAGAGCCATTCGCCACGAGAGATAGTTCGCTTGGACTCTTTTCGGTGTCGCTTCTATGAGTTTTATCAATTCTGATATGAATTTCGGAACAGTAACAATAACAATCTCAGTGTCATCAACAATGAAATGAGGTTCCAGGAACTTATTGAGATATTGCTTCCATTGTATGCTTGGATATTTGGTAGATAATTCCAACAATGTCATGGGATTATAGAATTGAGTTTTGTTACGAGTTTCCGCGATCGGTAATGTTATCTAAACGTAAGAATGATTAAATGATTGAACTAAACAGATTTTAATGTGGAAATTTCGGCAATTACTTTGGCAAGAGCCATTTCGAACTTCAGAGATTCATTGAGCTCTTCAGTTGCATTTTCTCTCGAAGCGCCTAGCATCACTGCTATATCCGTCATGAGGTCGTAGTACGCCTTCACTCTCGTGTGATTTCTTCCTGCCATATATTCTTCACGTGGTAAAACTAGTTCCAATTCATCGAGCTGCAATAAGAACTTATGATCAGAGAATCTGCTGGGCAAAAATTGTGATACGATACGAAGCTTGACCCACCATCAAAACACGTTTAGTATTATTTCTCATATCTGGGGCGATAAAGAATTGGAAGAGGCAAACGTTAGGCAGCCCAATTTGTTTGAACTTTATCATAGAGTCAATCCAATTGAATTTGGTTTCATTCCACATTTGGCCTTCCAAAACCGGCCAGCCTCCTATTTCTTTCAGTTTCTTTTTCAGAGGCTCTACCTGTTGTTGTTCGAGCACAACTAAGGAGACAAATTTAGCAGTTAATTTTTGGGAGATGATTCTCAGGATGTCATGATATTCGGTTATGATTTCTAAAGTTGATACCTTCATTCATACAAGACTTATAGAAATCTTTAACAATTCGGATATATTCAGGTTCGTTGGGCGCACTTGGTTTTTCAATGACACGTCTTAATTGGCGCATGATATTTTTATTGACCATCCAAAAATGGTTGAGTTCTGGAATGGCAGCAGGAAGAGTTATGTTTTTGAAGAAGCCACCACAAGAAAACTTATAGAAGTTATCACAAGGCTTCGTACTGTTGTCCATATCATACATGATTAATGAAGCTGAGGGGATTCGGGGAGAGATTAATGTTTCTTCTATGAATACATTTTCGAATTACATTGGAATTTTTTCGATTTTACCTGTCACGTTGCAAGCTCTCGTTTGACACACATTATCTGGCATTCCACCAGCAGCCAACATCTGTTCGGAAGTGGCTGTCACTACAATTCATCAAATTTTTGTGATACAACTGACTATATTCTATTTCATACCAATAAGTTCTATAGAAGTAGCAATCTGTTGATATGTGACATACAAATGATTAGAATCACTCCATGAATAACTCAAGTCAAAACTTCCAAAACCGTTTCATTCCGAAAATGAATTATTCTAAATTCGTAGATGCATTGATTATAAAATTTGTTAGAAATTTCTTCGAGATCCGATTGCATGAAATGATTCAAAGTTTTTGGAAAGTAAAATTCTGTTTTTGACATCTGAATCAAAATGAATAAAATTCATATGTTAAATGCTATCATGTCAATTTGGTATTTATCAGAATTTTCTAGCTAGTTCAACGATTATGGATCACTCTGTCCACTGTACATGATACTTCAAAAATAAGAGTAAATTTGAATGTCTATGTTGTAATAAGAACGTACTCACCAACCGTCCACAATGTCTGCAACAGAAAATAAACAAAATATTAAAAATCAACGTTCGATGATTGAAGACATCTATCTAAATGTGGAAAAATCAGTTCGGTATTGGTTGCGCCTAGAAATAAAATGAAAGAAAGACAAACCGTGTTTCCAACCAATATCAAGATGGTGTGAATAATCATAGTACACTTCCACACAGATGATTCCATGAAGTAGCGTCTGAATCGTCTGCTTCAGTTATGTAGCTGCAAATACAGCCACCAAGCGTGCAAAGCTCCCATAAATATAATTTTGACCTAAAATTGAAAGAGAATTAAATCATGCCCGCAGGCTACAATTAGACTAAGTATTTCATTATATCATACGGGACAGATCTGAATCGAAGAAAATGTCAAATTACATCATTATAATGGAAAGAAGTCAATAATGCTCATCGAAAACATTCCAGATGATGTATTGACATATTTTGAAGTGTATTATGTAATTTTTCATTGCTTCCACAAAATTCACGCCATGTGAGGTATCCAACTTGAAAACACATTGAATCTGGTTCAGGAGATGAAAGGGGATGTCATCCTCAGAGTTGATTCTCATGGAATCACTGCATTATCTGAACATTCAACCAGTTCTACTTGGTGACAGAATAATGAACATAGAAAGTTCTTTCATGATATGGTCAATTGCAGAACCTGTTGAAATTCCTAATGGCTCCTCTATAGAGATATTGTCAGTGAAATCCATCACATTGTTTGATTCATCGTGTTGAAAAACCATGGCTGATTGAACTTCGAATCGAGATATTAGAAAATTTTAAGAATTTAAGATGGCACTCAATCTCATGAATTCATCGGCACGAACCTTATTTCATTATTGTGATGTAATTGACGTCGTTATTGTTTTGAAGTTCATAGCTGATATCACGAAGCTGATGAGAATGACACCAAAGAGAGTGCAGGGTAATTATCTCATGTAATAAGCTGCCCAATCATTGGCTTTATTGTGATAAATGGACTATTTACTGATCCGAAATTGTATTAATGTGTTGATGGAATCGAAGTTTCTCCTAGAACGCAAATATTACGTGATCATTGTTATCATCTATTGCATTCTTCTACACGGAGAGAAAATTAATGTAAAAATTGCTGAGGTAACATAGTAATCCAGGACTATACTTTCAATACCTTCACTTTTATATTTGTATATCCCAAAAATTATAATTTACTCATGATTTTTTACAATTGAAACATAGTAATTCTTGCAAATGATCCC
>JABMBR010006648.1:0-58687 GCA_018881525.1 Meteorus sp. PSUC_FEM 10030008
ATATATATATATGGATCCTTTCAACAAACAGATTTCGTTACACAAAAAGTCTGTTGAGTGGTGACGCTTTTTTCTTCTCCTTCATCTTCTTTTTTTTTATATTCCTTTATTTAAATTCATGTTATATTATCTCATGAATTTTTTCGTTCTCAGAAAATTGAACCCTTTAATTAATCGAAAATTCTATTTATATTTATTGTTTGTTGTTGAAGAGAAATTTGATTTGATATTTGTGCAGGATTTGTTGATGTTTATTCGGCATTATTTTCATCGCAAAATTTAATGTCTAAAATTTTTTTCATCAGAATTTTTGGTATGCATAAAGTGATTGAGATTTTACGATTTTACATAGCTGCAAATCTACATCTGCATATATATATATATTTTTAGTGTCGTGTAATAAAAGTGCGGTACTTGCAGAATTGTAATGCAGCACAGCTGTCAGAAACGATACAGCGAGTTTGTTTAGTGGCGTAAGCGAATGTGCTATCGAGTCGTGGTTATTAATTTTCTATTCTATTTTTATTGAATTATTTTTCGTTGTTTTTATTTTGATTGTGTTTCGGTATTTTTCCATTATTTTTTTTAAGTTAATGAGTGTTTCAATAATTCATATTGCGTCATTTGATAACATGTATGGACGTTTGAATTTGTGCAGTTGCATAATGAACAAAATAAAAGACATACATATGTATATTTATTCTAATTAAAATTGCACGTAGGAATGCAGAGCTATTGGGTGTTAACAATTTTGTTGTAAATAGAATGTAAATGAAGGTGGCAGTAGTTTATGTTCCTCTATTTTTTCAATTTTTTTTTTTTTTTCATCCTTCTATTTCTTCGTGTTCTTTTTCAACGTTGCCAGACATCCGTGAGCATTCACCGTAGTTGTGGTTTATCGATATTTTCTGAACGATGTTGCACCAGTCGACTTGTCACGTTGTCGTTAATTATATTTGTTATGTAATAATGAAAAATATGATAAATAGCTCGGAGAAAATTTATTAATAAAATTATTTCTATGTACTGAAGTTTATTAATTTATGATTTATACGAGTTCATGAATGTAATTAGATTAGAAAATGACATTTTCATCGGTAATATGAAGAAGTTTCGATAAAATCGATGGGTTGATTAATTTTTTTTTTTTTTTTTCGGAATAAAAATGTGCAGTTAACGATTTTTCGATGAGTGAATTTTTTTTTATAATTTGAAATGAAAAAGAAAGAGAAAAGGTGGATGAATAAAATAAAAATACGGAAATCCTATCTATAATCCAATTTCCATGTGATATAAGGCAGTGACGTGTTTTTATTGACAACATTTTTTTTCTCTCTTTTTACTTTGGGATCGTAAAAATAAAGAAGAATATCTGTATATATTTCAGGTTGTGCGTGGTGGTTATATATATTCCGATGTCGTATCTTGGGGTTTGACGTGAGGTTCAGATCAAAAAGTCGTTTTTTTTTCTCTCCGAAGATGCAGTGAATAGGTTGTGATTTGGAGAATTTAAAGTAGCGATGGAATATTGAGGAAAAAATATTCTGCCATAGTTTCACAACGCTCGATCGTATTTTGTGCACGGGTGTGGAAGAACAGCTGAATTGAATTATTGATGGGATGCAATATTTTGTGATATGAAAACCGACGATATTATTTTGGATGTGAATATTGTGGTAAAGATTAATCGTTCGGTGATATCTTTGACAGGATGAAATCTAGGTCATCTTGAATAATTTTATACTTTCTCATATCCAATTGTTTCATATCGATATTTATATCTAATTCCAAGTCTGTTGATTGAACATTTGTTACTAAATTATGTGACAATTTACCCTGCAGCTATTTTCACTTTTATCTATTCTACAATGATAAAATTTGGATAAACGACCCCAATTTATTATCAATGTCTTCAATTTATTTTCGTTACTTTTATTTATGGCTTTGATATTCAGTGACAAAAACTTTGACAACTCAGTTATTTTTTCAATTATAATACCGTGTCGAATAATAATAATAATAATGTGAAAAAAGCTTGAAAAACTTTTGAAATGTCAAATGGTAAAGAAGAAGTGAAGAAGTAGCAAAAGCTGAAGTTGAGACAATTTTAAACGAGATAAAATCATGAACTGTTAAAAAATTGATACACTTCAATTCACATTATTAATTTTTAATAAATGTTAAAAAAAAATGATATAACAACAGTGTTGGAGAATAAATAGACAAATAAATAAATAAGTGCAGTAAAAATATGGAAATGTCGCGTGTGAAAAGGTTCAACTGATTCATAATGAAGATAGACACAATCATTTTCACAAATCACTGCACCCAGTAATAAAAACTGACAGAAACACAACATCGATCTTCATTAGATACAAACATGAATGTGTTTATTTATTCGTTTATCAGTTGCCATTATGAATAAATCTTTTGTTACTTTTCATTCACACTATTCCACTCTAATTATTTAAATAAAAAACCACCCTCAACTGTCATTGTATAATTTTTCGTTTTATTTTGTTGTTTATTACAATTTTATTTTTATGATACATTTATCATTTTCTTCTTCATCATCGCTCTTGGCATTATGAAATCAGGAAAAAGTATCAGTGAACTTGAAATGTGGTTTAGTGGTGTGGCATATAAAGGTAGGAAGTTTTCTGAAGCGACGACGCGTGACAGCTCACGCTTCTTATCATCTTTGCCCAGCTTCTAATATTTTTTTTTTTCCTCTTCCTTATATTCCTCTCAAGCCACACTCTCATGTATATCTCGTATATTAACCTCATTTTTTGCTACTCAACATTTTATATGGAATTGTCTTTTGCCCTCGTGTATGTGGTTAGACTTTTTTTTCCCCCCCCATCGCTAATGTTAATTTGGGGATTAATAATTTATGCGCATACATTTTGCCACACGATTCATTAAAGAGAGCAAGGTAAATATATACCGGAAAAATATTAACAAATGAAATTTGTTAATAGAAAAAAAAAAAATATCTGTTGATATCTGAAGCTTCCTGGTATAACGATAAATAAATTTTCTATTGTTTGCATTTTTTATTATTATTCATCATCAAAAACGTTTAGACATAAAAATTGTATAGGGGATGACGCAGTTGCTTGACGACTTATCGATTGTATTATCATAAACAGAGATCACAGCCACGAGTCATAAAACTTTGTATCAAATTGATATGACGAAAGTCTCATGAATATTTTTTTGTTCAATTATAATTCCGTAACGAAAAATTTTTTCGATTACACTTTTTCACATGTGTAATATAATTTTTTTTCCCACCGTGTGACATCACTTGGGGTGGAAATGACAATTTGATATACGATGGAATGAATGTCAAGAATAATAATACGAAAAGATGATACAATTTTACGTTTTCGTTATTTCATTATTACCATAAAGTCCAAGTTAATCTCAACTATGTTGTCAAATGGTTTAAAACTGTGTTATCCATCCACATTTTATTTTATTGATAGTTTAAAAATAATATTCAAATCATTTTTAAACATCTCTTGGGAATTTATGTTGATGATGAGATAAAAACGTTGCCGGATATGAGTAATATTGTCACCTGTTTTCCACGAGCACTTGCGTGATGATGAAGTTTCATATGACACCATAACGCATTTGAATGTGTCTAACAGTTTATAATGAGTATCATCAATGCACACACACATATGTACGGGTACTAATATACAGGAAGTGCTAAAGTGGTCTATAAATTAGTATAATCCACTAAGTACTAAATCACTGCACAGTCAAACATCCATCATTGATGTTCAAATCAAAACAGTTCCATCATCCCACTCATCACTTCCATTCTTACCCAAGTTTTATTTCTATCAATTCTCAAGTTTAATTCACAGAACATCGATGAATAAATTCAAGATTGGAGCGGAAAAAAATAAAATAAAAACATCAGGTATAGATGGGTAAATTGTGATGGAAAATGATCGATAGCAAGCAGATATGAATCAACCTCTTTTCATGATAGCTCAAGTACGTCTATTCAGTGCAATGTGGTGAACAAGAGAAAAAAAAAGGAAATGGAATAAATTATTCCTTCATAGGGATTATGAGAGGGTTGTGAGAAAAATCCATATCCAATTGTGATGTTGGAGATGTGCTGATACTTTTTTTTTATCAACAGAAATTTTATGTTTTGTGTTTGTTGGATCACCTGAAAATTTTTATATGAAATTCTTTCGAATTATAATTCTTCAATTGATGTCTGAGTGAATTCATCATCTCTCAATTATTTCATTGATGTGTTGTGCCACGTTGGTTGAAAATGTGAATGTCATTCAGACGATGGTAGATTGGATCAATTAAACCAACATTCATTGTATGGTCTTTCTGTTTACCATGTGTTCCCTCTCCTGCTTCCATTGTGCTTGATGTGTATCCAAACTACACCTATATATGGAGATATCCTTTCATATGTGTTCATACAATATATGTAACATTCACACGTTGAGTATTCTGTTTGTCTATTAAGTATGTATGGCTGTATGTACAAGAGTTGATTGACAAATGATATTGACTCGATCCCCCATTTGTCTTTTGGTATTACTTGACAAATATCTCATCATCTAGCAACTTCATGAATCATCTCAACTGTTTTTTCAATTTATGTTTGTGAAATTAGTTTTATTTATCGTTCAAGAGACCTTGATGATTCGTTGAATATTGATGAAGCAGATTGAAACGGGATTTAAGAGAATAATTTTCAGGATTCTGGTCATTTTGTCATGGGAAGCATTGAAAATGTATTGAAATTGTTAGGGGAATATTTTGTGTGTTGATATTCATTTAATGACTGAAGTAAGGATGGGTTGGATGTCATTTGCATATATGAAAGAGTCGTTGGGAAAGAAGTGAAGAAGCTTTTTTTACAGTGTGGAGAATCGAAGAAGTTGATATGAGTTGAATGTGTAGATGAGGAAATTTCTTGTGGTTGTTAATGAGAAATCAGTGAGAGAATAATTATTCGAAAATTTTGAAGCAGAAATTTATTCATTGTGGAAAGAACTTTGCATAGATTTTCACAAAAACGTTTTTGCTATGAACATTCTTCTCCTTTTTCTTTCATTGTTTTGAAGATCTTCCACGGTATCAACCGCGTCTTTATAGTCTCGTTGGGAAAAGGTTTCACATGAAAATTTCTCAAGGAGTAACCGTATCTTTGAATGTATGCAAAGAGTTTCTGACAAACGCAGTAAAGTGGAATATAGCGAGAGCTGAAATTTCACGAATAAGGAAGATGAGTAATTAAATTGTTAACTTTCTTGCTTGATCAAATATGAAATTCACCAATTTTGTTTACACAAAATAAATTCAACAACAAAATCACAACCCATTACTCATAATAAAATCATCACGTTATGTAATTATTACGTTTCATCATTATTTGATTTGTTAGAAACGAAAAATGAGTTCTTCGTTTTCTTTCGTGAGATGTTTTTGGATGATGATTGAGTTTGGGGGTTACAGAACGCGCAATTGAAACGTGACCATGATATTGATTCTTTTTTTCTCAATACGAAAAGAAATGGAAGAATGGTACGTTGGTTTCATTCCATCTATATAAATCTCAACCAAAAAACTGGAAAGAAGATGGAAAAAGTGTGAAAGAGAGACAAGGGTTGATGAAAGTTATACTGGAGTGTCTTTGGGATTCAGCTAGTGACTGTCAACTTCCATGGAAGCTTCATCCCTAAGGGATGGATCCAATTTATGCATAGTAAACAAAAATTTCATGACAAAGATGTCGATTAGATGACGTAAAGTTGGATGACACACGGGACATTTAGGGACGGAAAATTTATCGATGATATTTCCAAATGGTTATATTATGATATTTTTTTATTCGTCTAACAATCTCATGAACAAATGATACTGTTCAGTCTATATTGACATTGGTTATATTGTGAGAAAGTAGTTTAGTGTTGAATAGTATCTGTGGAGTGTCAGTGACATTTGGAAAGTTCTGACACGGCGGTTTACCGTATCAGTGGGAACCATTCAATAATTACAAAACTTTGTTGAAGTTTGAATAAACGTGATGAGTTTTAGGATTCATTTCGTACATAAAGATAGTGAGATAAAATGTTCTGATGGTCATTGGTAGAATTTTTATCATCAGTTTTGTATTTATTGTAATTGTCAGAAACAAGACTTGTTGCTGTATGAAGTTGAGTTTGAGCTATTCATCAACAGTTTCATTGTCCATGAAACTTTTTTAATTTGAATGTTAATAAAAATGACACTTGGATAAATTAACTCGTGCTTCGTGGAAATTTGATGCACCAATTTTCTTCAGATGTGAATTCAAGGCCACCGCGTACATTTTTAAAGATCAGATTTATCAATAAGACCTCATCAAGACACGCGTCATTTCAAAAGTATTCTGTGGTTGTATAACCCATTATTGATCGTACATTCAAATGAATGAAGTCTTTCGATATGCTCCAAAGTATTTGTGAATATATGAAAGTTGCAGAATGTAAATGGTAAAATGATTGGAAAAGAAAGTTGGAGCATATTCAAGGTTTCTTTCACTTCTTTTATTCCAAGTTGGGTAACTTTTTTCTCTATCCTTTCCTATAATTACACTCAATCCAAAAATAATTTCCGAACATATCCATGAATAGATCCAAATACATTGGAATAACCAAAGTATGAATAAAACATAAATTATATAAATAAAATTGTTGGAGAGTTCGTTACTGCTAAACCAACACAACAATCTGACAATTTCTTCTTTTACGTTCAAGCATTTCTAACTAAAAATAATCCAATGCACAAAAGTTCGAATGTATCGTTTAAATGATGTCAATTATTGGATTTATTATAAAGTTTGGGTTACTTAACATTCGATATGAGAGTGGAATAATTATTGAAAGTTAGGAAATGATAGCATTGTTACGTGAATAGTCTCTGTTACTGGTATGCATAGTTGGCTGTTGAGTTTGGAAGTTTGGACGATGTATATTTATCAAGTTTATCGTCGAGTTCAACTCACAAATGACTTTCTATAGTTATAGGATATATATGAAAGGTAGAGTGTGCATATGTGTGAGAGATAATGTGTGTATGCGTGGATTTTGATTTATAATACCTCGATCCCTTGCCACTAAACTCCAACGAGGATGTGTTATATCAAAAAATACACTCGCAGATTTATGTGTACATGTTTATGTGTATATGTATGTGAGATGTCTCGGTTGAATGAGCAGGTTCAAGTTGCGTGCATTGTCCCTTGAAATTTCTCGCGTGCGCCCTACGGATGATAATGGAATTTACGTTATAAATCTTTGTTGAACGCACGCAGATGTTTGTTATAAGATTCATAGAGTGGTTGTATGAGTAATAAACAACAAAAGTAGTGATGCTGTGGTTTTTATATTTTCCTTTTTTTATTGAAGAAAAGCGAAGTATATGAGAAATATTTTTCACTATTCATCCTGTAAATTTTTTTATATCACCCCGCATTACTTTTCATGATGTTGTGATGAGAAAATTATTGGAATTTCTCGAAGTTCCAAAGTGCATATTGCGGACGTCGTTGGACTACTTTTTTTCGGTCATGAATTTATAAAGAAGTCGTAAAATGAAAAAAATTGGTATTGGAATAAATGTCGGATTGGGTGATGTAAAAAAAAATGGAGGACATATTTATTTATTTATTTTTCTTTTTATATCGTTTTAAGAGAAGCGAACGTATGAGGAAGATTCTTTTGTTTATGGGGTGAGTTTGTCTGGATGAGTTGACTGTGAGCGATAAATTGTTGGGTCACATAGAAATGCGACTTAGATTCTGTACGAAAATGTCATTTATATATTATGAAACGATTTATATGATGGACGAGAACTGTAAGAAGATGAGGTTGAGGTTTGGTGTAAGTTTTCGTTGATTTTACAATTTTTTCTTGTGTGATGATTTGTTTGATATTGACGTTTACGCTGGTGGACGATTTAATAAAATCACATAATGGAGTATGCAAAGCTCTTACGAGTTTAAGTGAGAGGTCAAAGCTCGCGTTCAACTTCAACATGTCCATCATTTTCAAAGAACATCGAGTGTTACATAATACTTGACACGTGACACGAACACGACTCGTGACTTGCTCTAAAACGGCGCAAAAGAATTTCAGGTATAATAAATGTGTTACGGTTCGTTGATGACTTTGATTTTATACGTTCCATGAAAGAACATGAGAGCTGCTATTCAACATTTGATACACATCAGATCCCTTAGATGACTACATTTGAAACCCACCATGTCCTTCATGTTTTTTTTTCAAGCTTTTGTATATGCAAAGTGAACGATACTGTCCAGTCTGGCTATTAAATCAATGCAGATGTGACATGCGATGCGCTATGGAGTTTCATGATACGATTGTAAATCAATTCATGTTCAAATTGATTGTTTGTAACAACAATGATGACAAATTTGACGATCAATCACTCATCAGATATTCGCAATGCATCCGCAAAAAAAATTTGTTGTGTTAGAAAAAAAATTTATTGGATTCCTCTGGATGTGTTTGATGATTTTTATAGTCATGAAACTGAATATTTTCATTATTGTAACGTCAGCCAGGGAGTTTTAATCTTCAGTTCTCTTTGGCAATTGCAAATCCAAAAAATAAATAATTTCCGGTGTGTAGAAATGCGGTAGAAGGGATGTCAATATTTTATGCTGTGAGAGTGATGACTCAGTTAGCTTTCGTTCACAAAATTTGTGGATGACATTAGAGATAAAATATAACGGTAATTTACTAGCGTCGCTTTTGTTTGATGCTTATCCCATTTCTTAGCTGTCCGGTGTGTTAAATTCACCGTTGCAAGTTCTTTATAGGCACTTTGGAGTATATCAAACATAAATTGAATTGAAATTGATTGAAAAATCAGTTAAAATGTGAACAAAGTTGGGATAATGAAGTAGAGACTTTTTCTTTCAAAGGTATTAATTGATCTACGATAATAAAACTGTTCTTTTTCTTATTTCACTTTATCATTTCTTTATTTCACCAAGATTAAAAGTGTTCGTATTGATTACGACAACTTTTGTTATCTACAGTGCTATTCCAAGAGAGCTTTAATAAATGAACTGATCCCATTTCATTTTCTCATGTAATGTTTCTTTGAAGCTTAATCACATTAAACTTTCCAATGGTAATAATTTTTTTTTCTCCCCTTATTTAACAATGTGTTGAGTCGAAAGAACTTTGGACATACATTACAAGAGAATATTCAGATTCGACTACCATTTGGCTAGTGGAACTGCTAGAAGTGTATAGAAATACGTGATATTGCTGTTATTATAGTCAGACAACAGAACTTGGAGGTCATTTCGAATGACTTTTGCTGTACGAGAATGTTTTCGTGGTGTGGTTGAGAACAAAAGTGCACTCACAGTACCTTTAATGTGTCCGTTGCTTTTACATAAAATAAATTTTGTTCTTTTCTCCAAAAAAATTGTTTGGTGTCGCATGCAAATTTCAACAGATATTTCACAAGCATGTTGATAACATTGTGAAGCTTTTTGATAAAATTGAACATTTATTCTCAGTTAGAAATTGAAATTGTTCATTACTTTCGCTAATGCAGTGAGACGGAAAATTTAATTGAGTGAATAATGAAGTTGATGTGGATTTTAATTGTGTTCGTTTTATTTTTTGGAATGTTGATAATAATTTCTTGATGGAGTAAATTTCATCATTATGAATGGATATCAAATTTGAGTATAAACGCAACACAATCTCAAATTGAATCAGGCGTCATGTATAAAGCGAACGATGTGCTCTCTTCACTGACAAAGTGATATAACGTTGCTGGTAATTTCCGAATACGATATATGGGTGGGATTCTCTTGATACTGATTGCCAACCCTTTGTTGGTATCTCAGGACTTGGATGTGTAGTAAAATTGTGGTTGTGTGTGGATATTGTAAGCATACGTGAGCATGTATGTGACGCCTCTACAGGATTGCGTGCAATGCTTGAAATTACAATTTAGGATGGAGTTGAGATTGTCGGAGAATTAATTCGGGATTTGATTTTACTCGATATAAATTCCAGAATTTTACATTTGTTCAACAATTTGTCATTCGATTGGAAAAATGATATGTCGTTATTTATTTCATTGTTGGTATTTTCTTGCAATTGTTTGGTATGTTGTGTGTGTGTGTGTGTGTGTGTGTGGTGAGAACGTCGTTATAGATTGATGAGACTCGATGTCTAGCTTTAGATGTATTTTATAGGAAATAACGTTAGAGGATTATGTTTGCATAAAGGATCAAAGATTGCGCGTTGATTGAAGGCAACACTGTGAAATACGATATTCTCTTTGCACGATATAGAATGTGAATTTGAAGCGAATGAAGAGATTTGGATTTTCGTATGAAGATGAGAGTGAACGTCATGGTGCAAATTGGTTGTGAAAAAGGATGCAAGAAAATGGAAAATAGCGAGAGAATTTTGTCAATTTAAAATGGGAGGATGTGAAGATTTGTAAGATGAAGAAAAATATTTTTATGTTGTATGATTGGAAATGCAACGGGGATGGGATTACATCATTACACGAGTTTACAGTGGGTATCCTGTGAGTGTGTAATACATAACCCGGAAATTATAGTACAGTATGTGGGTGTGCTCTTCAAACAGAGTTGTCAAAGGCGTATTTGCTTATACTCAAATGGTTTGTGAGTTCTGTTTCAAAATGATAAAACAGATAGTGAAGACTTGATGTTTTTCAATTTTTTTTCTACCACTTAGTTTTCTGTCGTGCTTTGTGCACGGTAAGTGAATTTTGTTTTTCAATGAATGTAAATTAACGTTGATGAGAACTCAGCAAGATCTGGAGAGCTATGATTAATCACTGGTTTATTTGAAGTTTGAAAAACTACTCTGAATTATATAGGGAAAATTCCTTGGCTGTATGAAATGATTTGTTGTTATTTTTTCTTTTATATTTGTTATAAAACCGTTGCATAAAAGGAAAATTATGAGCGCAGGATGGGTTAGTGGAAGTAGATGTGAACGTTTTGAATTTGTCGAGGGTAGCTACGTCGGTAGTATAATTTCCATTCGCAATAAATCGTAAAAAAAATGTTATTATCGTAATCCCTGATGGTAAGTCGTGAAATTTGATAAAGTAAGATTTTTTTTTCTCCAGTATGAGACTTTGTGTAATTCCTTTGTAGATCATTCAATTTCTACGTATTATTTTTATTTTCTTCAATTCAATTTTAATTAAAATGTGAAAAAACGAAAAAAAAACGACTGCATAATCTTTTTTCTTGGTGATAGGGTCGAGTTATGCATGATATGGTTAATTAATGAATGAAGTTTTTTAGCTTTGTTCAACCCTTGAATTATGTGGAGTTAAAATAAAAAATTATTCCTCATGTTGTAATTTTACGATAACGAGGTCAATTTATTGTTGATATTCTTCATAAGAATTTTCATATTATGTAGATGATAATGCCACTTTTATTTTTGCCTTCTCCACTTCTAATAAGCTGTTGAAATATTTTGAATTAAGAAGTGCATTAATAGTTAAGGGCTGAAAAAAAGGATAAAGTGTAAGTGACAAATAACAAAAATTCGATTCGTATAAGAAAAATAAATTTCTCGTACTGCAAAACTGAAAATGGTAAATTGTAGTATACAGTTTTGCAGTTTCAATGTTTGACATTAATTTCCTTATGCAATTTGGTCTCCTATCGCTTTTGCTTATTATGCACTACAATCCCTACGGTAATATTCTCATATCAGTATGCATGTGTGGCTGAACCAGTCATTATGAAGGGGTGGTTTCACAAAAACACTCGAGAACTTTTTGTCTGAAAACAATTCTCTTAAAAATATTTAATCTAAAAATTTTTATCTACTTTGTGAACTAAAATGATGAAAAATATTTTGTCTTCATTATCTGTCGAGGAGGAAAAAACAGAAATGATATGTTGCATTGCTATTTTTAGATTAAATATCAAGGTGGAAAGAAGCTCGAGCAATTATTGGTTGTTTTTGCATCACAAAGTTATTCATGTGGCTCTATCTTCCTGGTTAACTGGGTTGATGCTACAAAGCATATGCAGGGTGTGTCATGTAGATTATGTACGGGTGCTGTTTATACAAATACAAATGAAACAGTAACCCCTGTGAGAAACGGAATGATGAAAGACTGTCGAGAGAGAATTAAAAAAACTGTTGTAGTTGATGGTATGTCAAAACTGATGAATCTCATGACGATTTTCGCAGTTTTTCTACAGTTTTTTTTTCAGAGCAACAAAGGATAAATAAAAAATTTTAATTGATTCTCATCAGGAAGTTAGTCGACGTATTTTACTTAATATGAATGAATAGTTTGTCTTTTGTTTCTCTTGTCTTGGATTTTCTCGCATCCGTCGCTCCATTCACATTGACACATTTCGAAATATGTTGAATTAACGCTAACGAATGTGAAGTTTTGGATGGCGCGATGCATTTAGGCAATTACGGTATGCAGGTCTGCGCTTAAAATATGGGCAACATTGAAGACAATTTTGCTATATGAACCGGTAGTGCTGATGTTTGAAAATGTGTGTAGACTCGTATTGAAAGGCAAAGGCGAGGCGCTTAAAGCAGGAAAGCCCGCGGGAACGTGAGGCGAGTTGCGGAACTAAACCCACAAATGCGTGTAGCCAAGCAGAAACCGTTGCACTCGGGTGCTGTGACAAAGTGTATCTTGTTGTGAGTAGAGACGAAAGAAAAAGTACAGGAAAAAAACAAGAAATGTAGAAATAAAAATGGATATTTCAAAGCGATGGTGACATATGCACGTGTGTCATTGTAATATCAGTCAGTTAAATTTCTTTTTTGTTTCAGATTTTTCATCTCTTCTTCGTTTGTTTTTTTTTTACCTCTCTCGTTTTTTCTATTTAGTGTATTAATTCTTATGCAAGTCTCCATTCTTTCTCACAAACGCGATGAATTCCGTGATGATTGTGACAGTTCGTTTGTGATGTTCAAGTTTCCAATTTTTTCCAACTGTCGAAATTAATTTTTTTTCTCTCGCCACTTTTATCGCGTGAATATTTTTGTCTATGATTCTATTTTTCAGGTTGGAATTTTTTCACATCAGAATAATTGGAAGTGAAATTTAATTCTTCATGTAGCTGTGAATTTAATTATCCTCGACATGAAAGGGAGATTGAAAAAATTGTTTATGGAGTAGAATTTTGATGTGGATTTTTGAGGAGAAAAAAAATTATTTCAAGTAATTTCAAATCAATTTCATTAACAAAGATGTTGCTTATTTATTCCTGTCTTCGATCACATCTCAAACGTATGTGCCTGTAGATTTGAAAGATAAGAACAACGGAATATTGTTGAGCATGAGTGGTGGTGAATTTATTTCCTCGAGGGCAATTTTTACCTCATTTACCCACAAGATTGATCACTTTTCCACTTATCAACCCTGTCACTTCGCTAAAAAGAAATTTTTCTTCTTCTTAATCAATTTATTTGCGCTTAAAGGCGATGAGAATTTCCGTCACATTATTATAGTTCATATTCACAATTTCCAGTATGAAATCTATTCACTTCCCTATTCATTCATGTTCCGTGTGATATTTCAATCATTTCACGGTTGAGTGAACTGAATGAACCTGTGTTGATACTTGACGGAATGTGAAATAGTAATCACAGCAGTACAGCTGCTCTACGTTAAGCTCTGTAGATATTTTAAGTGACTGAGTAGCACAGCAATAAATTAATTTTCCAGATTATTTTTAACATTTTTTTTCCTCTTCACTTTTGCGTAACTGCCATTATAATAAGTTCCAACGCAATTTAGAATGGCTGAGATGGAGGCAGTGGTTCATGATATCATCATGGTACTTGAGTTTGCATGGTGAAGAGGAAAAAAAATAATTGCGCATATATAGACGGAGGAGAAGTGCACATTTTCCTTCTTATTAACGATATTTGACATTTTTTTTTATGTTTTGAACTCGTGATGAGACATCAGAGTGCGATGACTGAAAATTTCTACAAGACAACTTTTCCTGTTTGCATCGTGCCAAACAATTTTTTATTCAGTTCATCGGTGTTTTTTATTTCACGTTACCTTTTCTTTTTGTGATGTGTATGATAAGATTTTAATTAAATTCACGATGTTTTATAAATTGAAAGAATAACTTCTGACAGACAGTCAATGTGGTGGAACATCTAAACTGACTAGCGCAATTTTAAAACGAGAATGGAAAAAAATTAATTCACAAGTTTAAAAACGAAAATTAAAAATTGCAGAACTGAATTTCATCATTCTTTCATTCAAATTTATTTCAATTAGTTCCAGATGAATTCGTGAATGAACTGATTGAATAAATGTTTGTGGAGGTAGAAAGTTAATTTTTAAAAAGTTTCCAAACTGCTGACTACTTGATTTTCGATATTATTTGCAATAGTCAGCCACGTCGCTACGTCAGCTATGTGAATAGAAATTGTTTGCATGATATAAAGAATTCGTACGTATAAAAATCGTCGTTTTAAACAATGCGATATCGCAAACGACCACTTTTATCTCCAATTGTGAATACCATTCGACGATGAAATGTACGAACGGATAAACTCAAGTAATCGAATAACGTTTTCAATGGAACATTATTCTCTCCTTATTGCACATTTGTTCAAACTTGTTTCAGCCAGAATGAATTTTCCAATCCATTATTCTCTTACAAATAAAAAATGTGATAAATTTGATGCACCAAAAATTGTTTATTGATCGAAGTGCATATGAATTTGATATTTTCGTAATGCACCATCTAAATTCCAAGATTAATTTGTGAATTAGTTCATGTTCATTATCGATGATTGGAATTGTCCCAAGATATATTTAACATTTCCAATTGTGTATGGGCTCAATTATAGATTCGTCATTACGAGCTGAGTAATTTTAGTGCGATCGGTATATGTAGAAGCTGTGGCGCATTAATTTCAGGAGGATTCTCTTGGGTGCGATATACCTCGGTATTCATAGTGTCCACTGCACTTGTGTCCATTGCGCTTGCTTTTGGTAGGTTTATCACGAGCTTTCACCACTATGTGTTGTTGAGTTCTTGTTGAACCCATGTTGGCACACACGCGCTTATTCATTCTATATATGAAGAAAATTCGCGCGCATGCAACGGTTGCGTCTAAACGAGATTGTCCGAGAGGCCGTCGGCGACGTATGTACATACAATATAGCGTGCTTAGTGCAATTGAGTGAACGCTATGCAATCGTAAATTATGAAGTTTTACTTGTGAATTATTTTTTTCACTCTCCCACATATTTTTCATATTTTTTCGTCGCTCTATTTCATATTAGCATAGTACTACAATAGTAGCACATTGTCATTATTTTTTTTTTGCTATTCTTGCAAGTTGTAGAGCCAACTTTGTTGTTTTCAAGTTGGTGTGGAAGTTATCGACTTTTCGTTGAATCATTTAAAAATGCAGAAGTGAAAATAATTTGTTGGGAATTACTGTTGGAATTTTTTTTTTGTCGACGATGTTGTTCCATTGTTGATTGATGTGGTTAGTTTTATTATTGATTTGGTATTTGATGTTTGATTTTTTAATGGGAGTTTGTGATAGATGAATGGATGTATTGACGCGGTTTCACCGCTTGGAAATTTCATCTAAGTTATATATAGATATATATACATAAGGTAATTTCCATTGAGTCGAGTTGAATAATGTCGTTTAATATACAAAGCAAAGTGGCCTTTTGGACTCGAAGTCAATTGCCTACGTAGCATTGATGGATGAAATGCGAAAGTTTTGGTAATGGCGAATGCTAAAATTCGGAGTTTAGTTGAGCAGTGGAATTAATTGAATTCCTTCAAATTTATGTTTGTTAAATTTGTAAATATCAATCAGAGAGAATTCATGAATTTATACTCGAAGTAATTTCCACATAAAATATGTTGAAATTTGAATGAATAACGTGCTCATTCTCGTTGTTTCATCGTCAAATTCCAGAAATATTCCATCAAAGCTTGACATTTCATTCATTTCTAATGTTTCTTCGCAGATGAATATCAAATAAAATGCGGATGACATTCTCCTCCAGTTTGAATCAGCGTTGTTTTGTCATTGTATCTTATCAAAATATAAGTAAAATAGATCTGACATAAGTCGGGTCATGTTGCATTGAAAAAGTGTTGAATTGCTATGAAAAACATTCATGAGAAAAATTCAAATGACATCACGACGTGACATAACTGAGGAAATTTTAGCTTTGATAAATACACATTTGCTCTTGTCATTTGTTTTTTCACATTTTAAATTCGAGTTGGAATTGCGGATGAGATTATAATTCACTATAGAAGAGATGGGATCACATTCTGAATGCATAAAGTGAACGTTTGCAATTTTTCATTTGTTCTTCAACGAAATGACATTCATTGCAATAAACGTGTTGTTGTCAGGAGTATTGTTTGGATATTGAGTTTTCCAAGACCGCAGCAAGCACTGTGGTGCATAACATGTAGGAAAAATTCACAAATCATTCTGAAGCCTGCAGGATACGTTGGAGTAGCAGAGATGTGTGCGAATGTAAGTATCCACGGATGTGTACTATTTACGGTTGTATGAACAGTTGTGTATTATTGGCAAAATCGCAGGCAGGCAATAGACAATTTTCATTGTTTCGGAACAATGCTTCGTTGAGTTTCCAGTTGTGAGCATCGTTGGATTAATTGTTTGAGAGTGATATATATAACGAGTTCCTAGCGTATGATGGTCATTTGGCATTCACGTTCATGTTCTAATTCTTGGTGAAGCATAAAAGCATTAGACAGAATGGAGTTGTCATGTTCATGTAGGAATTTAAATCTATGTCTGACGATCCAACTCATTTCAAAGTCATCAAATCTTATTTAATTGTGTGGAAAACTTTAGTTAACAATACATCACTGAATTGGTTTTATCAATAATTGAACACACATCTTGAACTAATTGTGTTACACTGTTGATGGGGTAAAGGATGAAGCATCACAAAATTTTGTATTTGGATTCTTCGCTGATCAATCACCACGTTGGATAGTTGGAGTTGAGAGATATATGGAAGCGCATTTACTCCATCAACTCACTCTATATAGTCCATTTTCCGAGTAGTATTTCGTGCACGTACCAACTGCATTCGTAGTGAATGCCACAATGTGATTCTCATGAAGTAGCATATGTCAGTTATCCAATGGGATTTATACCATCTTAGATTTCTTTATTTTTGCTTTCTTGGACAATGGTGAGAATTGTTGCCTTTGTGAATGGATAACTCTGTCAATGTGTTATCTATTGAGAGATAAATCGTGTTGGAATAGTTGTCCAAGTGATTGTTCAAATATTCATTAGATAAAAAATAAAATGAGGAGTTGTGTTTCCATTTGTTCATGGATTATAAACTGATTGTGTTAATGTTAGAAGATATCTGGTGTATGACGATGTTTTTATTGGATTGAAAATGTGGTTGGATGATTGGCTCTTCATTGACAAGGGAATTTATAGATGAAAAGTAAAATTGTGAAACCAATAGAAAGATGAAATTGGGAAGATCGGATGAAACATCTGGAAAAAAAAAGAATTGAGTAATTTTATTTTTCTATATGGTCATCGATTTTTTTCTATTTTCTTCTCATTGGAAAGTCTATTTTGTGCAGTTACCTGGTAATTCACAGAGAAGCTTTCTATCCGATACGAAAAAGGAGTTTACGAGTTTTATCGAAAATACATCGACCAAAGTAGTGGAAAAGGTTATACGGGTCCAGTTGGCAATGTGCCTTGTATATAAGTACAGTGTGGTGCTCGCATTTTGACGACATATAACAGGGTTTAAAATCATGAAACCGGAAGTGGGTAGAGTAATACTACGTAAGTGTTCGCTTCTCAAAGTGTCGTGCAACAGTAATCGAGATCGTATATTTTCGGCTTTGGTCAAACTCCACCGCGACATTTCACAAAGTTCAAGTTGGATAATAAAGCAGATCATTGAAAATGGTGCGAATGTTTGAACTATCCACTTGTGGATTTAAAAAAAAAATGGACAATGTCAAACATCAGTTGTGTGCATTGTCGACTAGTTTCATCATATTTGATGTGCATATTGGAATGTTTCAGGTTCTCTTGCTGTTAACAAATATTGGAGAACTTGTTAAACATGACGTTGCCATTTTTTCCGGTTGATGTTGATTGATATCTGCATGTTATCTTCATCATGAATTTTTTGTATAGATGAAATGTTCTGCGTTTTGAGGATATGATTGAAGTTTGGGTTGATTGAAAAATCGAGGTAGGAAAGAGGAATGATGCAAAATATGAACATTCTAAAGCACATACAACACAGGATTTAATATCAGATTGCAACAATGAATCTCAGTCTCACTCGATATTGCCAATTTCGTTCCCCTCGTTTCTATGTTGATGTGTGAAAAAGAATCCTAACTGTCGTATTTTTTCTGCAGGGTATTTGCTACGTTTACTGATGACTCAACAGTCCTTTCAGACATTTTTTCAATCGCAGTATATTGCAATATTCACATGCGTGGTTTTTTTGCTATTGACAAAGTCATTGTGTCGGTGTATTTTGTCTCATGACTATTCAATTACGTTCGGAGGAAATCTCGTTGATTGACATCCTATTTCATTTTTTTCGAGTTTTTTTTCCCATTGTTCTTTTTCACGATAATGAAAATTGCATTTGATTCAAGATTGGAGAAAGAAATGTGTAAAAGAAAAGCAAAAATACTTCTGATGTGTGGCGTATATGCTGTCCACATGCAGGTGATGTGGAGAAAGAGTAGAAAAAAAGCATTGTGGATACAAAAAATATATTTTTTGGCAGCTTCGTTGGACTTTGATTGCAATCGTGTGGCAATTTTATAGCAAGAAAGAATGGAGAAGTTGGAATGATCCAACACATGAAATTCTTTTCACTAGAAGAAATCAGAAAGATATATCTTCAATAGCTTTAGGATTTCCTTCGTTTCTGTTCCGAGTTTAATCATTGAAGTATTAACATGTGAAACTAGTCGTTTCTAATATCACAAATGGGATCGTATAACAAATAATTGTGCCGTTGTTTACTTCTTTCTTTGACAGTTATTTATTGGACATGACTCGATGATGATTATAAAATTGATGAAGTTGGTTATCGATTGGATTACCACTCAGTCCATTTATGTCTGGAATGATATAAGCTGTACTGACCTTTAATGAAATCAACTGCCATTTCGAGACCATAAGTGTCCTTGTCGCAATCGTCGAGTATGTGTGCGCCAATTTTAACACCAGGTACTATTTCATTGTCATTGAGCCAATCCAATGTGTAGAGCATGGCCTCGAGAGCTTGGATGCCACCTTGAGGCATTACTGGACCGCAAGTGATCGAGTCCTCGCGTTCATGGACCATCATGAGACCACCAAGCACGAGGTTGCCTTCCACTATGGCTTCTTTCTTCACAGGCCAACTGGGTTGTGTAAATTTTCGTGGATTATGATCGATAGAGCGAAGTAATCGATCAGAATGACGAATGCTGTGATGAGTTTTGGGATTTTTTATGTGATGATGGTGGATTTTATCATCATAGAATTGATAAGTCTCGCTCGTGAATATATTTGATATCATTGGTGATGAGTTGTTGTCCATTGAATATTTTGTTGGTGGAATTATCGTTTGATTCATTGTTTTATAACCATTTTTCAATGCATCATCGTCGTTACTGGCTGTCATTGTTGTTGTCAGCCAATTGAGTAATGACACTGCTCTACGACCATCACTCGAATGATGGCAGATAGACGCCAATACGAGTGCAACGAACAAATGCTTCATGACTTCACAATCATCATTTCACGCAGGTTTTCTCTTTATTAATTTGGATGGAATTGTTATATTTTCACTTTTATTTAAAATCAATTTGTCATATTGAGTATCATTGACACAATATTTTTCACACTCCATAACGACTTGGTTTGTTATGAATATTGTCAAGACCACTGGATTAGTTCTGTACTTTGGGAATTGCATGAGATTGATATGAATCACGAACAATCTTGGAATATTATTTCAGTTTCTCTTTCGTCAAACTTCAGAAAAAAAGAAAAATGAAATAAAAATTTTTTCGAGTATCGAATTGCTCGAATATCATCATGATGTATATTTTTTCATCCGATTATTACACTTCAGTTAGCTTTGTGTTGAACTTTGAGATTGTCGGAATTTCTATACTGTGGATGAAATATTTTCCTCTATATAGCAACCACACGTATATGAAATTTTCAAGTTACCAACTTCATATGTTACCAACATTGCAACACACAGAACAAGAATTTAGAATGTGTTGTGCAGTGTTGGATAGTGCAAAAGAAATTTTTTCATTCATATCAGATGAGATTTTTAATTTTTCGACAGTTTATGTCAAATAATAATTTTTCAGGATTTCATCGCGATGTAGGGTGAGATGGGGCGAAATGAAAATGGGAAAAAAAGTTGTGGTGGAACTCAATATGTGGAACGCATTTTTTTTCATGAGTTTCTTTGGGTTTTACATAATCTAAAACTCATCACAACTTGAAAGTTGAATTTATGTAGATATGGATTCATATCAAAGTAATTGAACAAATTCTGTTCGATTACCACTCCCAATATTAGTCTTGGGTCAATTATTTCCCTCATCAAAGTTATAATGGAAATAAATAAATAGATAGGAATGATGATAGAACATTCCAACATGGCAGATGTTCATCAGAATTATCGACCTACATTTCAAAATAAAATTCTCTGAATGAAAAAATCAAATTCTTTGCAATTTAATCCAAGATCATACAATTTCGAACGAATAAATCTATCCAAATTGAAATTAATCAACCCCACCTTATGCATATTCATTCGCATCTGTTCCAATATACAATTTATGGGGTTGCATAGTAACAAGAGAAATAGAAAAATCTTGAAATTCAAGATAGGAAGAACGAATTTCCGATAGAATCACATTTGAAATTGATCATTTGAATGGAGAATATTTTCTTATCAGAATGATTTACATGACAAATATCTTATTCATATGCGAGGAATGTGAATTTGATTTATGTTGGAAATAATTACGATAATATCTCATCATCATGATAAAAAGCATTGACATAAGTGTTCCTGTTATAATTGAACATTTCTTATGTACGTACAGATATTCCAATGTAAGATCACAGAGTGGTATGATTAGGGGCTGATGTCTGATATAAAGCTCAACTTGTTGAAGTTGGAGTACTCGTGCAGCAATAAAAATGAATTGTGCTTTATGCTTTCTACTTGAATATATATATATTAATACCTAGAACTTGTTAGTTCTATTGGAGAAACTGTTCGTAGATAAGTTGAGCAGTTAACTGAAACCAGGAAGAAAATAATAGCACTTTGTGATTTCTCAAGTGCATTTCCAAAATCGTATATGACATAATGTGAAAATCAATTCTTCATTCAGCACATTAACAACGTAGAAATTGCAGTTTGATAATTCAATGTTTCAAAGTGCCCTGATCGGTTATTATCACATAGATGAAATTCCCTGAGTGATTAATTAAAATGGTTGAATGAAATGTGAATGATTTGAGAGAATTTAAATTGTATTTTAGTCACTAGGAAATGGAGATTAGTTGTAGGTTTTTATATTGTTGAGTTCATGTAAATTTTTATTGATATTGAAAACGGGGCGTATTGTGGATTTTACGAAGTGTTGGTAAAGATAAATTTTTCTATGGAGATTCTGTGAATATTTAGTTGAGTCAATTTAAAATTTGATTGTATTGAGCTGAATCAAATAAAACTGGATATTATTTTTTGTTAAAAACAAGAAAAAATTTGATAATGTACTTCATATGTCGATGATTTATATCCAGTATGGATAGTGTATGGAAATCGGTTGGGATTAACTCTCATCAGTTTGGGAAATTTTTTATTTATCGTGTGCATGTAAATCAATTCATGCAAATCAACCAGGGATGATTCTAAATCAGTGATACGTGTGGTAGTGGATATTGGGGATGATTTTTTTTTGTATTGCATGTTGTATTCACACCACAGAGGTTTGGGATATTTGGACGAATATGGTTTTGTTTTGGTGATTAAATAAATGTAATGAAGAAGTGAGAAAATTCAGAGAAATGAACAATTCAACATACGAATTGCAATGCAGCATCGCTGAATTTAAGTTTAGTATTATTTCTGTGTAGATTTAAATGATTGTGAGCGACAGATGATGAGATCAATTTCCATTATGAGTTCACATATTGCAAATAATTGTAAAAAAATTTAACTAAAAATCGTTTTTTCAATATCAAGACAAATTTTAATATTGTTAAAAATTTCTTGTTTCGAAATATTATGGGGATGTTACTAAACTTTTATTAAATCTTGAATTAATTAAAAAATGTCTCAATTTGGATTTAACAATTTGATCGAATGAAATTACTATTTGAATAGTGAAATTTTCTAAAAAACAAAAAACAATTCTAAATAATAAAGTGAATTAAACACGAATAGTAAATATTACGACGATTCACACGACGTGAACGAGCTTTCTATGTAGGACGCGCGCGGCTCTGTGCCAGAGCGGCCACTGAGTTGCCATCGTTCGTTTACCACTATCCCTTGCAAACGTATCAACTCCCCTCTCTCTAATATCTTCACATCCACCATGAACGAAGAATGTAGGTTCTACCGCGCAACTCGGACTTTTTTCATTTTCATCTGTGACATAGAAAGATTCAAGGGATACAGGGAAAATAATTTCTAGGATTAACTCTGGTCCACTATTGAGTGGGATTATGAAAAAATCGAAATACTTTTCGTTCATTCATAATGAGAAGTGGAGAAAAATAAATTAAGAAAAAAAAAAGGAAATTATAAAATTATGCATGGCACAGATATTCTAAGATACTTGAGAACAGACAACGAAAAAATGTTTTTTTTTTTTTTCCTATTAACAATAATCACACCGGGATTCTTCCTGTTTATAAATGTGGAAATAATCATTTTCATTGTTCTTTTTTATTTAGATATCAACACAATTTTCCTGCACTAATTGCATTCATTTAATAATTATTACAATGAAGAGAGAACAATTTTTCTTTGTAATTCCTCATGCAAACGATAATATGAATCGGGATACAAAAGAATTGTTATGATGATTGATGCAAGTATTGTTATGAAATGAAGTTGTACGAATGAACATGAACAATCAAATGCTGTGAGTCTTTGCACGACTTCCCGAATTAAATCCTCAATTTTATATTACCAGCCATCAACAATTTTCTCTGCATTGCTGTAAACATAGTGAAATGCAACGCGGTTATAATTTACATCGAGTGTGTATTGTACCAATTGTATGAATATTTGTCATGGATCCATCGTGTACATAAACTGACAAATTTATTTGTTTCAAATGGATAAAGAATAAATGTGGAAGAGAATTATTGGAATGTTCGTTAATAATCAAATATTTCATTCATGTGAATGTTTCATTTTTTTTTATCTTCAATAAAGTGACATAACCAAATAATTCCACCCGTCGATTTGTTGTTCCATTTGATTCACCGAATAAAATGTATTTTTCAACAGATTTATTTTATTGAATAACAATTTTTCCCCAGGTTGAATAAAAACAAAAGAATATTTTAAGAGGCATTTTCCATGGTAATAAATTCATCCGCTTTGTATGTCACTGCACGTAACAGTTGAATTCAGTTCTGTGAATAGTCGAAGTTCTTTCTGATATTTCAAACAAATAGATCAAATCATAAAATCGCATTTATTTACACTCGTTTTCTTTTATTTTCCAATTCGATCCTAAAAATTCGTAAAATCCACTTCTCAACAATGATCAAGTTAAAAAAAAACTGTTTCAAGTAATTTAACATAATGGTTATGCTACTTCAAATATTTATTTCATGTACTGATGTCTCGTGTAATAAAAAAATTTCCAATATTTTACAGAGCTGTTAATAATCGAGAAACTTTACTTGACCCAGGTCCGCAGTTTTCCCAATCTTTCCAACGATATTTTCATGGAGTAAAAATAACCAAGAAATATCTCCAGTAGAATTATGAACATGTATTGGTTGATCAATTGAATTGGACAATTGGTATCCAACATTTAGGTATCATCGATAAGGATATTTTGTTAAGGATAGTTTGTGTGAATGATATCGTGTATGAGCATGCAGAGATTGTGTATATGTCAATGTATTGCATAGACACATTGTATATGAAGATGACGTGAATTCAGAATTTGGTATTGAATGTCGTGCGTGGAGACTAATGACTTGTCATTGGACGAATTTGTGTCGAATCAGTTGGTGTGACCCCTTTATACAAGTGACATTATCGTATATTGGTGCAGATATCCGTAACTTAGATAGGCATGTTCGATATTCCGATCACGTTTCCGAGAATGATATGTATATATACTGGTGATAAGTGATATGTTCGTCCAACTGGCGTCACCAGATGTAGTTACATATTCAACGGTTGACCCCGTAATTTTGTTTGAGTAAATTATCGAATTTTTTTAATAATCATCAAAAAATTCTTCAGTTCTCCACCCTCTTTTCTAATGTGTAATTATTTTTATTTTATTGAAAAATCAATTTTTATTTAGATCATTCATTGTATAGTACAAGTGTGAATTCAACTTCTATTACAACATGTGGTAATGTTTCTTTGTATATCTTGCTTCAACACGATATGTTTTTTGTAATTTTCATATTTGTTGGTTAGTTTTTTTGCGGCAGTGTAGATTGAACAGATAGAATTTGAAAAATGGCCTTGGGATGGTTAAAGTTAAACAGTGACAAATTACTAACATTAATGCTGCAGAGTAGTTCTTGTTTTATCGCTCGATTTTACAGGGTTGGAATTTTTTTGTGGTGTTCATAAGCTGTAAAAAAAGAGGAGAATATGTGGGGAGGAAATGGTGGAGTTGAAGAAACTGAGTGATAAATTAACACAGTTGTGATTTTGTTAATTGACATTGCGATTCTCAATTAGATGAAGTGATGTTGCTACAGGAATTCCTGAAATATTTACAGAAATAAAATTAAGAATTGATGGGATGCACACGTGAGAAGGTTTTTGTATTGATTTGATTATTCAACGAGATGTTGAAGAACTTCACATGATCCTATCACCATAAAAAATCAACCATCAATCAACAGTGACGACTCGTCTGTCGATAACATCCGTTTCTACTTCCCCGTATAAAATTCGTCGATGCATAAACTGTAGTACGAATTTGTCGAAACTAGAGAACGATAGAGTTATCAACTGATGGATACAAACTTTGTGTTGTAAAATATACAAAAATTATTGAAAGCTGCAGGTTTTACCGACAGCTGACTAAAGTAGATCAAGGGGAGCTTTTCGCCCAGTATAACCGACGGGTTTTTCCCTCCACCTAGTGTACTGTAGATTCGTGTTGCAAGAAATTAACGATTATATCTATAAAAGTGTTCAGATATGTTTTATAGACCTCAACAAAACTGATATATGACATTTTAATGACTTTTCTTATCCGCAATTTCTCATTCTTCTTTATCTCATGACAAAACTATCGTTTCAGCAGTTGCTCTAAAATGCGCAAAAAAAGTGCATAGAATGAGATGAAACTTTTGAAGCTTTGCTCATAAAACGTTGGCATTATCTAACTATGCGCTTGAAAAATATACATATGGATGATAATGCAGAAGTGATACAGGATAAAATAGGGACACACAATACTTTTCACTCCTACATATTTATCTACATATATCTTAATAAGAATCTCAATTGAGTCAACCAAGAGTTTGATAAAGTCATTGTGATAGCCCCAAATGATTCTTTATACTTTCACTCATCCAACAAACATAAAAACTTTTCGAATTATCATTATAATTTATGAATATTTTATGATGATTTTTAAGAAACTTTTACGTATAATAAGACGATGGAAAATGTTACAAATAATTATTGTGAATGATAATAAAAAAAATTACTGACCTTTTATAAAATCAACAGCCATTTCCAAGCCATACGTGTCCTTGTCACAGTCGTCAAGTATATGAGCGCCAATTTTAACCCCTGGCACAATGTCACGTTCATTTAGCCAATCCAAGGTATAAAGCATGGCTTCGAGTGCTTGGACACCACCCTGTGCCATGACAGGACCACATGTCACAGTGTCCTCCCTCTCGTGGACCATCATTAGGCCCCCTAACACCAAGTTACCCTCGACAATTGCGCTGTGCTTTATTGGCCATTGATTTAGCGATATTCGCGTTGAATTTTCAGACTCGCTAATGCGATTAGTGGTGGTGTGCGTATCGCTGTGAGCTATTGAGAGTGCATTTACCGGGGTTGTAAGTGACACATGACTCACCGAATCATTGAACATCCCATTGGAAATACTGTCCACATTGGTGGATAACTTTGGGACATTATTCTTCGTCTCAGGATGATTTGGAATTGAAGAATTTACTAGCGAGTAATCGACATGTCTGTTGGAGATGGTTTCGTTGTATGATTCAATTATCTTATCTTCAATTACGTCGCCTTTCTGTGTTTCACTGTGTTGCAAGTCTGACAAAGGAATCGACAATCGATGCTCGTTAGGTATAGCGTGACGTTTATAATTATCTTTAGATGTAGTGTTTGACGAATGTTGGTGGAAGTTGGCGTGGGCAAAGTCAGTCAATGCAATCTCGATTTTATCTTGATGGAACAATTGTGAAATTTGTGTTATATTTGTATGTCCTTCAGGTTGTGATGTCTTGTGGTTCATAGACAAAGCTGAAATTACTGGTCCGACATCATCACTTGACATTGACCATTTTGAGTTTGGCTTTGTAGAATTTCGAAGGGGCAGTGTTGAAGCAATAGGAATAGTTTCCAGAGCATCAGCTTTGCTCAGTAATTCCTTATCGTCGGGCGTCACAGTTGTAATTCGACTAGTTAGATTCTGAATGTTCGTAGTGGTGGTGACTGTGGTCTTCCATGGAATAATGTTCCTCGTATCTGCTTCATGCAGTACATAACCTCCTGAGTATAATTCAACGGTTTGTGAAATGTTTGCATCACGATGTAATTTCCGATTCGATTCTATGATATAACTTTGAGCAGCTTCTTGAATATCAAGTCTGTTTGGATTTGATATTGAGGAAGCTGAACTGATATTGTAACTTTCATTTGATAGAAAAACTTGGTTTGAGTGACCCAGTTGACCATTGATATGTGAAGAGTCGTGGTAATCCTCTGATGTAGTGTGTTTTCTTGCCATTGAATTTGGAGATTTATTACCTTCAACAATAGTTGATGTCGTTTTCTTCTGATATACTTTCCTTTCACTTGCGAATAATGATTTCTCATTTATTTTGTTTGGATCACGTGTGGGTGTCAATCTTGTTGTTGATTTCATTCGTTTATTCATTTTTCTCTTTTGTTTTGGCAAAGTCGATACAAAAGAGATACATCGCTTTTCATTGTTCTCATCGAATATTTTCGTGAGAATTTTTTTACTGTTGGTATTGTCTTGATTCAATGCTGTGTTGGATTCAGTGGAAGATGAAGAAGTTTCCATTATCACTGATACTTTGGAAGTATTTTCTTTCAATGGAAGCTGCACCAGTTGTTTGGATTTAATGGTCTGATTTTCAACACGAAATTTTTCATCAAATAGACTTTCTTCCGGTTCTTCACATGGTGGATATTGTGAGAACTTTGTGAACACTTTTAATGGTACTTTGGGAGTTGTGTCTGAGGTTTTGAATTTACTACTTTCTATACTTTTAAAAGTCGGTTCTCTATGATGTTTCTCTGGTAATTTATCATCTATCAAGTCTTTAATATTTTTGATTTCACTTTTCAGTCGGACTTTTTTATCTATTTTGTTTCCAGTTCTTACAACTTTTACAAACTGATTCGATGTAAATGTTGTGTCAGATGGAACTTCAAACTCATCTTGTAACTTCTGACTTGTTATTTCATCATTTTTTTTATTTTTCATCTGCCAATATTTTCCATCAATTTCATCAACACTCACATTTTTCATGTTTATCTGTTTTCCCATCTGTGTGTCGTCTTTCGAACGTTGATTCGTCGAACCCATTTCGACGTCTGTAACATGAACGGATTGTTGTTTCCGTACTATTTCCCTTGGCAATTGTAAAAATTTCATGTCTGTATGCACACGCATTAGTGGTAACGTCAAGTGTGATTGATTGTTTGCCATTGGCCAATATCTATCGTCGACAATTGTTCTTTTATGCAGCAATAACGGATATGAAAATACTGAGCCATCGACATCTGCTACGTCCAACTTCTCATCATCAATTCTATTCGATTCCCTCGATATCGATTCCAACGTATTCAAACTAATATCAATGGCGCTTTTTTTTTCCACATCTTCAACTTCATTTTCATAAAATTCATTGAATTCACTATTTACAAATGCTTTTGATTGATTTTTATTATCATTATCCGATACCATAGTCGAGCCATTTTTATCCGCAAAGTGTTGTTGGGCGTGGCTGTCAATCAAAATTATCAACAAGGCCACAAGGGCCGTTCTGCTGTGCTTTTGCCGCATCACCTTGGTGGTACGTCGATCATAGTTGAATTCTGAAACGACAGAGAAAAAAAACCATTTATAGCAAGAAATAATCTGATGAAGCACATTAATAAAATATCGATGAGTGGACAATTATCAGGAAATTCAATCCCACAAGTCGTAAACTGTTTCCTCAGTCATCACAATTTTTCACATTCTCAATCAACAAACCCTTTCCTAATTTCCTCAATTCTCACTTCTGCATGACTCATGAATTTTCACAAATACGACTTGTCATTCCAGATTTGTTTAATTAACAAACTTCTTCCACAATTGAATACTAATGACAAGTCATACGAATTTAATAAAAACATGAAATTATTTGAATGGACTTGTAGTATAACCCATTGTGCTATTACAACAATAGAAAGTAGTTGAGTGTCAATAACTCGGTGCTTTTCATATCTACACATCTTGAAAGCAAAATACATATACAGATATAGTTTTACATGAAAGGGACCATTGTCAAAACGTATAAGCATGGCATCAAAGCGTCCCTCTAGATATTGTACAGCTACTCAACTTTATTGTCCTCTCAGGACCGTTTAGACAACTGTCTTTCAGTGAATGTTCGTGTAGGTGGGATAACATAAATGGTTGGAATTATTTTGGTATATATAAACTGGAGTGAAACAGTAAATTGCATTGTTGATGGAAGACTTTGAGTGTGATGGACATCGTTAAGAATAATTTACGTTCGATTTGTCTATTGTTTTGAAAATTATTTTTCCTACTTAATGTCCAGGGCTTTGTTGTTGATAATGAGCAGTGGATTGAGAGATATTTTATCAGACGAGATTGTTGGAACTGGTGACAGAGTTACGGGTGTGCTTTTAAATCTTGAATACTAAAAGTTTTTTTATGTCATGCTATGAAAGTTGGTTGATTGCATTATTGATGGAATTTTAAGGTGAATCAGGTCATGTTGCGAGTGTGAAATTTATTAGGAGTATTGAAATATTTTTAATGATTCATCCGGGTGTGTCATGTATTGGTGACACATCAATTTCGAGTGTCTTCAGGCGCGTGTACGATTGTGTTTTTTATGAATAAATGAACAAGTGACGTTGTGAAGTGAAGAAATGAAAGTAAAAAGGCGTTTACGCTTGGAATGATCGAACTGAAGTGAGGATGGAGTGAACATATCTTGGGAGGAACAATAAGGGAATACCAACGCAGCGTTTACGGTTGGAGTTATGAAATATTTCTCTGCTTTCTCTGAGTCTTTCACGCTGCTCACATAAACTATGTCGATGGTGTGGCCCTTAGGTTAGTTCAAGCGCGATAGAACCAATCGATTTAATCCTCCTATTATCTTTTCCATCACTGGTTCGCAAATCCATTGGCATTTTCCATTTTCTTCATTGATCTAATAAATAGTGGGGAAAGAAAATCCTTATGTGAAATGTGGACTCGCACAATGATTTCATATTCACAATTGATTGAAGAAAGAAATTGTTATTCACATTTTAGATTGTTGGTTGTGGTGGAATTGTAATTGGACCTGTTGTGTTATGGATTTCTCTTTTTTTTTTGGTCTAAAATAATTGGTGGGAAAAAACGATATTTTTATCTTCGTCAGAGATTGCATTTCAATTTTGCTCTGCAGATTTCTACTCAAAATTGTTACTGAGATGATGCGACGTCTTGCAATATCTCAGCAATAGATCGTAATTGGATGTTTCATGCGAGGTTTGTTTCAAAACTCATCGTGGCTGCTTTTGCTGGAGTATTTTACGGTATTTCTTCATGTGACTAAGTCTTCAGTGATTGAAAAAATTGCTTCGTTACAATTGAACTGTTGTAATGGAGATCTCTTGTTGTTGAGATATAAATTTTCCTTCACGTTTTTTCTGATAATCTTCAGTGGTGTATAAAAAAATATTCCATCACAAATGGGATTATTGAAGTGGTTGGATATTGCATTGGGGTTTTAATAAATTCTGATTGAGATGGGGGAGAAAAAATTTGAATTGAATGAATTTGAAAAGCAGTGGTTAAGAAATGTCATGTGAAATGTCAACGTTTATAAATTAAATGTCAAATAAATATGAAATATTGTATGTAAGTATTGATATGTTGTGTTGAGTGTCTGAATTTTTATGGCGATCACGTACGTGAATTTTTTTTTTTACTCATCCGTATGAAATGGACTTGTGGTATCTAAATGCTGCGGTGCACCGTATCAAATTGTGTGGAATTTTATTTGACACACGTTGTTGTCCGCATTCTGACAAGAAGAAATAAAGTAAAAATATGAAATTCTATTACATTGCACATTTAATTGAAAAAAATTCCAATTAATTTTATATTAAACTGATTTCAATATTTTGTAATATATTTTCCACCATGTTTTTTCCTGTGTTTTATGTCTGTTCTAGACCTGTTTGAGTATTGTGAAAATGTGGAGTTCGAAATCCAGTAGGAATTAATTGTTGTCGTGATGAGTTCGAGAGCTATTGATTTCCTACCGTCTGCTATGTTGTCATCATAAAATCCCGGATTTTTCAGTATTTATAAAATGAATCATTTTGGCTTGGAATGTTTTCATTGGCACACACATGAAGTAACGAGCTAATCGTTCTGAGTAGGTACTTGAAAAACAGAGGATGAAAATTTATGAAATTTAATGGAAATACATAAAATCTGTTCTGGAATTCATTCACAATATCAATTCATATCGATTTTTATATTAAACTTTTTCGAGCAATCACATAATAAAATGCAGATTTTGGAATTTACAAGAGTAAAGTTTATTATTCTTTCAAATGTCTATTTTAAATAATAACAGTTGATGAACAATTAAAATCACAAATATGCATGAACTGATTATTGAACAAACAAAATTCGTCGTTTCATAATTCTATTGTGACCCACAAAGTGTTAGATAATTCAGAATAATTCACCAGTCATTCACATTCGTAGTCGAACAAACACAGTCTTTTGTTATATCTATAATTTATTCACCCGTTCTTCCAACACAATCGTTCGACTAATAATATTATTATCACAATCCTTTTTGTCTCCTGCCAGTACCAAACGCAAATCGAGTGATGACATAGCCAAAAAAAAAGAATTCACCCCTATTCTCTTACATAAAACGATGAGAATCCAAGGGCGAAAAAAAAATAAGACAATTCAATGCGAAGGTGAAAAAAATATTTTTCATGTAAAAATTGACGGAATAAATATTCTCAGTTTCTCATCTGTAAACTTTCGATTCAAAATGATTTGAAATGCATTTGACTATCAACTCCACATGTCTTTTGATTTTTCCTGTGATGTAAATCAAAAATAAATGACGTTGGTATATAGAGATTGGTAATAAAGCTCTTGTGAAATGCAAGCGTTTGACGAGTAAGCAACCCCCAATATACGTTCAATGTTTGAATTGCGGTTTTAATCGCGTACCATGCCCAGATAACCAGATTACTTCCTACCCACCACAGCTTAAAGTTCTACATCATTTCCGTGTAGTCAGTTCGAGCATTAATATTAAATATTAAACGTAAATGCAAATGGAATAACTTGAAATATTTCGGTAAAATATTAACGATCAAAAAATTATTCATATTTTTAAATTAAACCAAATATTTATCCAGTTGGAAAGAAATAAATATTAAAAGTGGTACTTGAAATTGTGAAAATATGTAGCTTTATAGATTATTGCAGTGGTTGTGGGTGAGTTGGACCGTCACTCTTCATGTCCAATTTCAAATTCGCGGTATTCATAATCTAAATTCCGTTTAAATCTACGAATACAGACAACGAGCTTGTTGCCGTTCTTGTGGACACGTTTTCTGTTTGAATATTGTTTGTGTGTGAATGTGAGTGCAGATAGAGGTGCATTCCTTTATGCATCGAGTTTTGCGGTTTGCAAGGAAATAGGGAGAGAGAGATTCTCATGGGATTTTCCTATCTCCTTGAACGTCCAATTGACCTCAGAGCATTTCACTCTGAGCTATTTCACATAACTTCACCCTGTGCACGTATCGCTGATGCTCAATTCTGTTTGGTTCGTTCAAACTTCAAATGTTATTTGTATTTATTATTTTTTTTTATTAATTCAACCTTTCTTCGTTTCTTGTCAGGGTGTCTCTATGGGGAAATTAAATGTCAATAATGATGAAAAATACCAGACGAACGTGTTTTTGTTATGTGCATGTTGTATATGGCTGCAAGTTAATTTTTTTCTCGGCGTTCCTTCACGTATAAGTCGTTACGCTTGATTTTCGTGCAGATACGACGTTCGATATGTTCTTTTTTTTGCTACAGTTTTTTTTTTATTCGTGGAAATAAGTAATGGCTGCAAATCTTTGAGACGTAATGTATATGTTCTTTTGAACTGGTCTGCTGTTTCCACGTCTTTTATTTTTTTTTTCTCTCTTTTCTTTTACATTCGTTTATGTGAAACGATCAGGGTGGAAAATGGTGTGAAATACGAATAGTAGTTCTTTCCTTTTCGTACGATGGTGGGGTCTTTGAGAATGAATGTATATCTATAGTATTTGAGTGATGGTCATTATTGATTTTTTTTTGTGTGTACCTGTTCGAAGTTGAACTAGTTGAAATTTCGTTTTTCTATTATTAATCAAAGGGCAATTGTTTGAGTGTTTGTAGTGTTTGGTTGAAAAGATGATTTTGGTAATTGTAAAATGTTTTTGATGGACGTTTTATCAATTGAATATTTTTTGTAGAGAGTAATGGGGTGTGTAATATTTCAACGTTGAATTTTGGAACGGAGTGTATTGTTTATTAAATTCAAGTTTGTGTAGGGAACTTGCAGAATCTGTATTTGACGATGCGCATAATTTTAAGATAATTTTGGTTATATCACACTTGGTTAGGAATGAAGCAACTCATTGTTCAAAGTTTGTTACTAAGATTCGCTTGGGTTTGGTTCACCGTATATAAATCAAATGACCGGGATATTGTACGTGCGGCTGTGTGTAACACATGGATTTCCGGAATTTGCATGAAACCTCTTGGATCAATAATAATCAACATTATGTGTTTGGAAGACTTGTTGGTGGGAAACCTTTTAGGGAATATTGTGAGGAAATTTAGATGGATAATTTGGTGAGGTTATTTGTGAGATTATTTTTCTTATTTTGTTTATTTCATTTCTTTATTGGGGTGGAATAGAAATATCGCAGCAATATTGACGATGATAAATGCTGCGTTATCAATAAATTGTTTGCCATGTACTCAGACTGACCAATATGAATTTAAGTTTTTTCATTGTTGGATGCAATATTAAGCGGTGGAATTTTTTTTTTCCTTCATCAAGAAACTTCGGAGATTTCATACATTTTTATCAGTTGCTAGCGAAGGAAAAAAAGAAGAGGAAAATATCACCTATTGTTCAGCTCGTATAAACTTTCTATTCACAACTAATTTGTTGGGGAAAAAAAAAGTATGAATAAAAGAATAGTTGAGGATTTTTTTCCAACTGCGAGACGAACAAGTGATAAACTTTTGCTAAAAGCTATTTAAATATATTTTGTAGATGGCGTTCAAGTGTTAAGGGACAATGAAGGCACAGAAAAAAAATACGAAACTTTGAAGTGAAGTTTTTCATAAAAGAAAAAGTGAGATGAAATTTTCATGATCATTGAAAATGAACTCGCGCTGCGACGAGATGAAAATAGCAAAAATGAATACAAATTCAGAATGAAAATAGAGAGAAGAAAGAAAAATGAGGAAAATTTTAATTGTGTGCATTGTTGAATTTTAATTCGAACGTTTCTGATTAAACAATTTGAGACTTGACAAAAAATTTTTGTGTTCTCTGTCCTCCTCTGAATCGATTGTTGCTGTTTTTATTGCATGACTTCGTGCTCACTTTCTTGTCACTAAATCTCCAGGGGGTCCAGAGAGATTTCACGACTGTCAAATTGAATGTCATGTGCGCGCTCAATAAAATTTCCGACGTCACAATGAAACACGATTATCTTTAACGTTATTTATAATACGAAACACGTGAGATCACTGTGAAAAAACACGAAAGAACAAACTAGAAGATGCATCTATATCAATAATTATTTTTATGTATCTTTACTTAAATTTATTTTGGTGATAAATGTCCACTTTGTCACGTACTTCTTCATGCAATTATTTGTACAGCCAGAGAGCTTTCTTCCCAGCGTTTGCTATTCTTCCACTTGACTGTGAAAGCTCATATACATTTACTCCTTCACGTTCGTGAAATATTCTCCACAGACATGCGTTACATCACATTTATTTATTGACAAATATTTCAAGAATTTTATATTTCAATTCGATATTTAATTCCTAGGTAAATTCAATTCAATTCATTTTTTATTCAACTTGTCATGAACTTTCATATGAGCAACCACGTTATATCGATTGATACAAATGAAAAAATTTTGAAGAGCACAGAATTTAATCCGTCCAGGATTTTCATCCGAAATTCTAGTGAATAAAAAAAATTTGTCGGCATTTATTGAAATCTTTTTTTCGTGGTATATTTGGAGATGCAAAAAGTTTTTTGCATTGTGTATGAACATGGAATATTGTAAAATACCATCGGTTGATTGAAGAGATGTGAATTATTATTTTCTTCCATTTTCTACATGAAAAAAAAAAAAAATCCACATCCACACAATTGGAATGGGAAAAAAAGTTGTAATAATTTTTTCCGCGTTCCCAAGACTATTGTGTATCTAATGGCACTCGCATATGTTCGAATTGTGAAAGGATGCGATGTGTATAGGTAATAGCGAACGAATTCCATCTTGCCGAATGTATTCGTGAATTTTTTGACACTTTATTAAAGTTCGAGCTTTTGTGGTGGAGCCATTGACTGCATTGTAGATCTGACTACATCTACACAGACTCATATATGAGAATGAAATATCAGTGCAGACATTGGCATATAAAACGAGCGTCGACGTGAATGTTGTATTGGAATTTCGCTGTTCAATTTATGAAGTCACAAGCTCAAGACTGCTTTAGTGAATTCCACACCATTAAAAAAAAAAAGGGAGAAAACAAATAGAAAACTTTTCGAAAGTTCATTTGGCTTTACCCTTATCTCACTTCAAAGTTTGTTAGTACTTGAAGCAAAAGGATTGTCTGAGTAGGAGACGAATGAATAAAAAGGGACCGTTTACATGATTTTCTTGCTTTATCGCATAAACAGCCCCCCAAAAAAATATATATAACACTTCATAAATTTCAGGAACCTTTCGTCAAGTGGATTCATGTTAAGTAGATAAACCAACTTATTTTTAAAAGTTTTAATCTTAAAATGCAACTAGATATTCTCCTAGAACAGTGAGACTTACATTTTGCTTTCATTTTCTGTTTTAGTTGAACAGCAACGATGAATTATGGCAGGTTGATATGAAAGTGGAAGGAAATATTAAAAATTCCGAATAAAATTCAATAAAAATATGAGAAAAGAATTGAATAGTTCTAAGAAATTGATAGAAGTGATTTTGAAATTTATGTATACGGATGTCAGCGAGATTTTTCATATAAAATATTTGGACCATTCATTCATTCAACTGTCAACTGCTATTACTCCACTGGATCTTTTCTGTTTTCTTGTTCTTATCGACTAATGAAAAGACGTTTGGATTATGAGAAGATCGTTCAGCTAGACTTCTCAACAATCCTTTTTGTTTTCTTTATATTTTACTCTTTCCATAGAATGAAGAAATAGGAGCCTTATTTTTTCAAGCTTCACAATGTTTGTGTTTTTCTCTCTTCTTCCAATCTTGTTGTAAAAAGTTTGGAATTATTGTGGTGAGTTTTAAAATTCGAATGAGTTATTCCGAGTTGCGTTATGTAGTCCAAGCTGAATATAAATAAAGATGATAATACATTTTATCCACCAGTGATATTCTCGTGCATTTATTTTTCTTCCATTTTTTTTTTGTACAATGTTGATGGTATAAAATGTCTGAAAGTTCACGTAGCGTTTTTACGGATGTCAGAATTCTGAAATGTACGTCAGCTTATGCGGAAACTCGTCATGACGTAGTGATACGTATTTTCTCTCCCTTTTTTTTGCACTCGTAGTATCATTTCTTACCCTTTCGTTCTATCACTTTTCGTTTTATTGATGTTTTTTCATGGTGTATGAATAGCAGTTTAGATGAGTATACGAAAAATGCGGATGTTTGTTTTCCGGTACGTTAAAAAAAGAGTGAAACTAAAGAGCAAAACAAAAAAATGTTGCTCTACTGTGGAAAACAAAAATAAAAAATCCAGCAAATTGTTTATTTGTGATTGGTTGTTATTATTCTTCGATATTCATTTATTATTGTATATATTTCAGTGAGAGCTGTGCCATTTACATTGTCATACTGTCATGATGAAGGAATAAATGACTATAGAAATTCGAAGATATGCAAAATCCCAGAGGGATTTATTAAATTCCAGAATGACAACCCCATGAGTGAAAAAGAAAGAATTACGAGCAGAGGTATTGAATGTTTGAGAATATCAATGTAACAAAAATGGAGAAAAGTATATATTCATGTATAATAATTTTTATCAATAACTTTCACTTTTTTTTATGTTTATATGTATTTATTGATAAACGATGTCACTTTATCGACTTTCATACACAATCTATCTGTATTCATATATGCGTATTGGATATTTTTCTCGATAATTGACTTCTCACCATTTCAATATCAAACTCGTGATGACAAAAAAAAACCATATGAGAAAGATATGCGGTTTTATTTATTTGTTTTTTATTATCTGTTATCACTGATCTATGCGTTTCAATATAGAAATTTAATGATGTATCACATCACTTACTCGATGAAAATTTGAAATGAAGACAAAAACTTATAACACAATGTCAATTTGAATTTATTGGAACTTTGTAATTCGACACTTTTATGTTTTAATGAAATATTTTATTGCACTTGACTAATGACGAAGTAATTCGAATCTTGACATGCACGACCTTCCAATATGCTTCAACGTGAACATATATTTTGCATTATTCTTCCATATTTTATATTACTATTATTTTATATTGCGAATATTGGCAGAGGTTTTTTTTATCATTTTTATCCTGAGGCCACTCGTGAAATAATTCCAACGTTTCGATGTTCAGCATCGTCATTCAGGTCTGGATTTTATGGATTTAGTTGGAATGGCCGATGAAATTAATGCGAAAATATTTCATTATTCACAATTAATGCCATATGAATGATCAAAAGATAACAGAACATTATTTTTCATCTTTTTCACCTCACGAGTGTGACAGATATTCGAACAAAGAAAAATCGCTCGTAATTCATCATTTATACCCAAAAATTCAATCAGCGAATTCTATTCTATCTGAATTCGTCGATTTTTAACATCAGTTCTTTTATTACAAAGTGAAATAGATCCCAATGCTCCATTCAATGAACATCATTCAATGTCATTACGTTTCATGATACTGTCCGAGAAAATTTTTCATCAACAGAGAAAATCCATAGGTTGGCTTTCCCTTGCGGTAAATTTACTTTGGATTTTGCAAGATGAACTTATTGTCAATTTCATCTTATTCACGATTCATTGACTTACGTAGAGTATCAAATGTATTGTCTTACTCTGCATGCATTGACGTGTATGCACGTGACATGCGAATAAATTCTTCATGGCTATACATATAAGTTCGCATTGCCCACCCTCTGAAGTAGATCAAGAGGGTGGAGAAAGGGTATTTTACAGGATCAATGTTCATGCACGCGGAATCCAATAATGGATGTTTGCATGTGGGACCATGTGAGAGATAAAATGAGCCCTCACTTCCTCATTTACGTTGCAATTATTTTTCATAAGCGTGAAAATGTGGTTTTCCAAATTTATTTGGATACGTTAATGAATAAATTAATTAATTTTCAATAAAATTGACTTCATAAATTAAACATTGGAATTTTCACTCATCTGTGAATTATTGTCAGGTCAAAAATGTTTTACTAATCGATCAGTGAAATGAGAGAATTTGTGCAGATGTAAATAAATGAATGAGGGATGATTGAGACAGTAAATGTAAATTGATGCATTGAAACACTTGGCGAAATTGTTTCGGGGAAGAGCTGAAGATCATGATTTGAGTTTGATGATGATGGCTTGAATTGTTCTGCTAGAGTGATTTTAAAAAAAAAATAAATTTTTTGCATTGTAGGGATGTTTTACGCTGGGTAAATTTGTATATCTATGTAGTTGCCTTACAAATGCTTGCCAAGATTATCCTGATATTTGTTGTCGACGAATTGTTACGATTTATATTCCATCATGTAACATGGATGAAGTGACGGTGGTTGATCGTGCCGTTGAATTTCTCATCAGAATAATTTTATTTTGGCTTTCAGTTGGATTGTATTTTGCGAGTGCGGACGATTATTTAGGGTGATATGAGGTGGAAGAAAATATGTGCATGAGATAATTTTTTGTGGTTGTATTTATCAATAAATTCAGTTTCAGTTATTTTTTTTTCATGAAAAAGTGAGCGAATTTTATGATGGAACTGTTTCTTTTTCTATTTATAAGAATTTCCTCGACTTCGTGATACGTTTGGATGTGTGTGTGAGTGTGCTTTCGGTGAGTGCAATTTGAAGTAGTTTCATTCATAGTGAAGAATTTCCATACAATGGAATGAATAATTGCAGGCGTAAGTCTTATCAATGAAGTGAATATTTTTTTTTTCTCACTGGATTCATTTTCCCTTGCAAACATGAATTCAAGGGTAATAATTTCCAGTGAACAAGGAATTATTCCATGAATACCTCGTTTAGAATTCGAGAGAAGTTATACTGGTTGGATTCAAAGAATGTTGGAATACTAAACGCGTTCTGAATTTACAGATATACACAAAGTGTTAAATAAATTATTTTCGCACATTTTTATGATATGGAAAAAGAATTACATTGGAACGTGTACTGTTTTTGCAGTAAGTACATCAATTTATGTATTGGGATGAAAATAATCTAACTCCAGTACTTTTATTCTCTTTCACAAACTTTATTTACCACTTTACGTTATCCACATTTCTTAACGTTAGTAGATCATCCGGTGTTTTGGTCAGCCTCAATATCTCCATCATGAAAGTTATTAAACTTGTGAAGAATAAAAGAGACCAATGGAATAATAAAATAAACTTCAACGTATGATTTTCATCATCCTATTTTCTTGCTCTTTTTAATTTTGAATTTATTTATTTTTCGTCGACTGATGTTTTTCACTCTGTCCCTCTTTGTAAAATTATGACACACCATATAATACCATATGAATCATGGAGTTTTAGTCTTTCTGCAGAAGAGGTCGATTCTCACACTGATATAGATGAAACTTTTTCTCATACTCTATATATCATTCGTCTGCTTTTCAAGAATTGTTCTCGCGGTAGGGTGTTATGTCAAAATGTCAGCGACTTCAATTTTTCAAGTGACAAAATAAAATTTCGCGGAATATTATTACTTCTGTCATACAATTCTTACATCTTACATTAACAATTCAGTGAATGAAAAATAATAACATTATTGACATAACTTTTTTTTTCTATTTAACATCAAATGATTTTATTTCATTCAGACTTATGAATAAAAATATATTCATGAGATTATGTGGGTTGTGGTAAATGGTGTTGTATGAGTGTACCAGTGAATTATTGGCAAGCGAAAAGTTGTTGGCTAATTTACTTGTCGTCGTGGTGGAAAGCTCAATTTATCATTAATATTTTATGTAGTGAATTAATGTCACAATGTTTTATGTACATATTTCATTTCGGTTTTGAATGTTGAATGAAAATGAATCAATTTACTAATCCACATGATTAATTATGGTTTAATTGTAAATGATACAGACGGGAGAATGTAATGAAAATGAATATGAATGAAAATTTTCTTTTATTTTATTTTCAGTTATTTTATTCATTATGATAATATTGTGCAGGATATTCATTGTGCACCAACACATTCCATATGCATAGCACAGTGGAAATATTTCTTGATGAGTCTCTTTCATTTTTTGCATTATAAACATTTTGTATTGTATAATGTTGTAGTTCTGAATAATAAAACAATTTTCTTACGTATGAAGGTGGAGAAAATTTTGCATGACAAATCGATGAGTGAAGTTATTCATCTATTTCACAAACAGAACTCAATGTAGTTCAGTATTTGTTGTCAATAACAACACACAATTTTTTTTGACATCAACAAAGTTATGAGTGGTAAATAAATGGATACTGAGACGGACGTAAAGTTTGACGTATTGCCCCGATACGTCTCGTTGCATTTCAATTTTTCTCTTTATTTTTTCTTTTCAGTTTTACAGTAAAATCTTTGACAAAAAAATTTTACCCATGAATCATACATGTTTATAGATTTTTTTTTCTCTACTATTTTTTTTCTTTTGCTTCTCTCACAACATAATTTTGCGCAATAGGTTGTGTTAGTGAAATACGGATATGTATTGTGTAAAAGGCTTATATGTTAGTAGAAGGGAAAACGAAAGAGTGCGGTGAGTATGTGAGTGTGTTATGGATGAATGGTATGAAGGCGTAAAACACTTTTGTAATTCTGGAACGCATGAAAGCCAAGTGGTGTGAAATATAGTGTGAGTTCAGTTCTGAAACGTGAGCAAATATTTTATGATAGTGAATGTTGAAAGGAAAATTTTTAAAGAAGAAGACAATTCTGATTCTAAATCAAATCAAAAGATTTTTCACTCATAAAAATTCCACAAATTGAATGAAATTTTTCCATAATTCCGACATTCACATTGTGAATTATTTTTCCGTGTACAACTGTACAAATTCCATCCATTCCTTCACTGTTTAAAAATCGACAAAATTATTTATTGACCAATTCAATAAGAAATAAAAGAAATATGTTTACAAAGTGTCGTTGCAAGTTTTTGTCGACATGTTTTATGCGGACATTGTTACAAAGACACGAACTTTTTTCTGTACATACTTAGCAAGAAATTTTGTTTCTTTTGTTTTCACATCCATTATGAAACGAATGTAAAGAATGATGTTGAAAGAAAAAATATAAAAATAAATATATCAACGTTGATATGCTTTTGTTCATACAGTGCATATTGTTTTTCAACTGGAATGACAATGTCGAGAGTAGTAAGATGAAAGCTTTGTCGTGTTATACTAATCCAAGTAGTGGAATGAGAATTTAAGTATACATGGATATTGAGAGAGCTTTGGTGCTATGAGAGAAGAGCATGGTGAAATAAGTTTATTATAGAGTTGTATGACTATAATGCGGTAACTGTGCGCGATATGAGTCAAAGTTCAAAGTTCAAAGTAATCAGAAGTTGGTGGTTTATTTGAAATGTATCAACCATATTGCTTATTGCCATTTCGATATTGGTTGCATGTCTGTATACACAATACATGTTCGTATAAAACGAACTTGAAATAAAGTTTTGATATTTTGTGATGATAAAAAATTGTTCGCACTTTACTTCCATATGAAAAGGAGTAAAAAAAATTTTACAAAGAGTTGAATGAGGTTCCAGTTGAGAAGTAAATGATGTGCTGAACCAATTTATGTTTGAATTATTCGGTGCTGATAGTCAATTCAGTATCAAATACCATTTTTCATTCTAATTTCTAGCAATGGTATAGCTCTTGACCTGCGGTTGATTGAATTTCACTACTCGCAATGAGAGAGCTACTCAACTGGAAATCTATATGTGAAGTTTAAATAGGTCGAAAATTAGTTGAACAGTGTTCCACTTCATAAAGCTCATTTCAACCACGTAATTTTCACAATATTGATATTGAATTATTGGTTGTGGTAATTGTACTTTTGGAAAGGTTTGTCAATTTGTGTAAATATTTTTGTTGATCATATTGATACGTCATGTGTCATTGAAGTGGAATTTTTTATTCTTCTTCAATGATAGACGTGAAAATTCTCAATCAAAAAAATTGATTGACAAAAATTGTATAACTTGAAATTGAGATGGTTGAGAGTGGTATCGAGTTTGAACAACTTGTTGATTTAGTAGAGTGTGAGAAGTTAGATGACTTCTATGAAAGATAATGAGAATTGCTTTGCAGACATTCGACCATTTGGGATGGGGTAAATCACATGGTGGTAGTCTTAATCATCAGTTCAAGGACTATGAAATAATTACGTTGTAGATATTTTTTGTCTATCCCAAGTTGTTTTCTCAGTTGTTTTGTTCAGTGTGAGAACAAGTATTGGAATCACAGGCAGATTGATGCGGTTGTTTTTTTCTCTTTTTTGTTTCATTCTTCAAAGTTTTATGTCTACGATAAGTCAGTACGAGGCAGTGTTATTTGAAAAACCCATTTCAACTGGATTATCATGTTGGAAACATTTGTAACCTTTTGTTGGATTAAAATAAAAGCGTCTTGTCAGCTTATGTTTCGCCCTGTTGAACTGGTCACGCGTGGTTATCCACAAGATTGTGGCGGTAACATTCGACTCCACACGATGACCAATAAAATTAAGTGCGAGGAAATTGAGAGAGGACACAAAAAAAACAAGTGGGGAAAAATCAGGATTTTCACGTATAAAATGAATTGAACATGGAAATTCCAAGGACACTTCGAATTCTTTTGATTTTCTAGTGAATGTGTTACGCTCTTTGCTAGTTTTTGGCAAATGTTTAGACAAAATAAAAAAAAACTCAACCCGTTGAGAGAAAATAAATATTTTCACGTCGTTTTTTATATGAGAGAATTTTTTTTCATTTGTTCTATTTTTCAGTTGCTTTCAATTGTGACCACCGAGTCTGAAATAACATGAAATAACGGTGCTTAACGCGAATGATATTTTTGTATTTCAAGACAAAATGTTGTTTTTCTGCAATTTAATCCAACCATTTTGTTTTTTTTATTGATAAAATTGAGTTTTTCTGTTATTCTGCTTTGAAAAAATTCATTTTTATATGAGAAATGATCCATCTCAATCATATTTAATCCACCATTAACGCGATAGCAGGCATAATAAAATTCACATGAAAAATAATATCTGCGATGTGTCAATAGCGCCATCTAGTTTAGCTGATCTTCAATAATTGCATCGAGGATTGCGTATACAATGCAGAGCAAACAATCTGCTAGAGTACTTCGATACAATTTGCTATCCGTTCTGGATTATTTGGAAATGCTGCAGAAAATAAACACATAACTATCAATTGTAATAGAATATTCAAGAGATTAACCGTGGATAAAAAAGTATGGTGATAAATAAGAAAGTGGATGAAAAGTAGGTGAAAATTAATGATGTATGCTTTTTTTATGCGGGGCGAAAACAAAAAAAAAATATTTTTAGCGATGATGAAGAGTAGGTACCAATAATGGGCAGAGTAATTTCACATGAGAAAATGGTGTAAACATCGTGTTACACAATGTAACTTGTTTTTATATTGTCTGGTTGTTTTTATGTTGATGACATAAATACGTATCGACCAGAGGTAATTCATGGAAAGAGATATATCGTGAAATTTTCCTAGATGAAAGTAACTTGTGATATGTGTGGGTTTGTATTTTTCGACGGAAACCCATCGATTTATTTATTCGTGAGAAACATCTGCATTTTGTTTGGGTATTGTAGCGATACATTGGTGAGAAATAAGAATAAATGGTCACCACGATTGTATTCAATACTCGCTCGACATCGTACAGTTGATTTGTTTATTCATTACTTATGGCATTGGGACAGTAAAATTTATTGTGAGAAATTTTATGTGAATTTGTTGTTGCACTTTGTTGCATTGATCGGAATGAAACAAGAACAATTGTAAAAAATAAGATTTTACTGCGATATTTGCATTTTATTTCTCGGTGATGAAGAAGAATATAATGTAGAAAAACGGACGCTTTTTATGTAAGCCTTTTTTATGGAAATTTTATTTTTGCTCTATTCACCATATGATGCGCGTCGAAAGTGTTGTTGCATCAAATTGTAGAGACTACCACCAACTACCAAGATCATAAAACAAAAGTGCATGAGAAAAATTTTTCATCATAACACAATAGAAATTAATAAATTGAAGAAAAAAATTTCATCACAATGTTTCACTCCCTGAAATTTCTTGCAGGTCGAATCATTTTACTACTTTGAAAAAGAAATGTTTTTATTTTTATTGACAATCTTAACTATAATAAATTTACTGAAAATATTTTTCTCATGCTCGTAAAAATATCCAATAATTCCAATCGATTTTTCCACTAAAAATTTCTCATTCATTTTACATAATTTTGTAATTAAACTTTTGTACCAGTGAACAGTAAAGAATTGGAAAAAAAACTCAGACACGCAATAAATCATGTGAATTTAATACTGCGAAATGCAGGTGTTGAAATACTTCAAAACTTCACGTTACAAATCGTTAATCCAACTTATTAATTATTCAATTGTTGAAGATAATTACCCTTGCGCCAATGCCATTCGTTGTCGGTGAATTGTTGCACTGGTAATAAAAAAGTTTAAAGTTACGTTCTCATGATGATAATCACATCCCACGTGTTCCGAAATTCATATGAACAGATTGCATATAAACAATTCGTGATTATAAATAAATTTAAATGAATTAAAAATATTTTTTAAATACGTCAAACTTGTGTAATCAACAAATATTTGAACGACGTGACAGAAGGAAACTGTGTGACCGTCATTCCACATCACGACGCGCGTACATACTAAACGTGCATCTGCGAGGGCGCTCAGCTTTTCCCTACCAATTTCTCAGCATCCCTCTCGTCGCGCGCATTCTCACTTAAGTTATCTGTTCTATACCAGCTCATTTGGTACATTATTATTATCGTGACTTTCTTTTTCTCTTTTGTAATACAAGAAAAAACATTGAATAGATTTTCATGAATAGATTTTCTCGCATATGCATGATTTATTTTACACTATAGCTTTTGCAATGAACATTCAACGTTTAAATTTATTTTTCCATTGAAGTTACTTGGGCAGTATCAGAAAAGAAAATGTTGGAATCGTTGTTTGATGATTGAATATTTCATAAGAAGCCGTGGAAATTATTATTCGAAAGGGAGCAAGAAGAGACCATTTGTAAAGTAGGTGATGTGAAAACACAAATTTTTTTAATAAGTATATCGATTCTATAAAACTTCAGTGGGTGAATTTAATGAAAACCATTTAAAATGACTAACCAGTAAGTTTATAGTGAACAAAAACGATTGCGCGAAGAAATGGAAATTTGAGGATTTAATTTACATACAAATTAATGCTAATTATCGATTAGCAGTAAATAACTGATCAGTATGAAATTGAGTTCAGATATCTCGAACGAGCAATTAATATTCATACAAATGATTTTTCAAATCTGTGTGAAAATCAAAATAATAAACACCCAAGTTATGGATGTAGGTAAGTACGTGACTGCTTTGTCATATACTATGCATGGTCTGCAAGCTCTCTGTGTTCTCATGAGAGCAATAAAAAAGGGTTTACCTAGCGTAAGTTGTTTTAGTTGAGAACAAACTTAGTTTAATTAAATAATCCCTGAGGAATGTAAGGAAAATAACTGTGAAATTAATGAAAAGGTTGAATGAGGATTGGATGAATAAGAATGAAATTATCTAACTCATACAGTTATAGTTATTATTATTTTTCTTTCTAGTTTTTCGACAGTTACCAAGTACATTCAATTCCGCAGTCTTGGCAAATTGACAAATAGTCTGAGTGCACATATAGCTCTACTGAAACTATATCAACAAAAATGTCAAAAACACCTTTGAAGTTTTATCTGTCATTATTGCCAAAGAGAATGTATGAGTAATATTTCTCAACTAATAAATTCAAACAAGTCGAAAACATCAGTTGGTGAAATATGGGCATCGATAACGGATAGGAAACGCCATCTTCAATGCATAAATTGTATGAGAACAACGATGAGAGTATTATTATTTTTCTCTTGTTTCTGGTGTAGAGAATCAGGAATAACAATGCATAATAATCAATAATAAGCGAGGAAAAGATATAGTTGGATTTCTGTCGTGGATCCGGAATGTTATGTGATGTTATTGAAGAGGATGTGATGAAAGAACTAAATAAGAACTTGAATTGTAATTACAATGGAGAACTTAATTGAGGACACAAATGTGAACATAATTGAAAAGACATCTAACAATTTTTGCAGTATCTTTTTACCATCTCAGTTAATGTCTCTTCCAAGTATTTCTTATTATCACAAATTTTATCATTTGACATGAAAGTACCATAAAAAGTCGAATTGGATGGCTTATATTGCAATTATTTTTATTATTCCGTATCAAATATCGGATTCTTGGTTGTTCGTACTACGAAGTGATTCCATGCTTGAGTGAAGTCTTTCATCCGTTTCATTAGTGACGATTCAACTCACACCGCAGGATTTCAATTGAATTCATCCTAAAATTCCCTGTTCGTAAAAAAATTTAACGATTTTTTGTTAAAATTTAGCATTTTTAGTTGAAATTTAGCATTTTTTAGCCAAAATTTACACCAATTCCTCGTCTCATCCCAAGTCGAAGTGTTGAAGTGTTGAACTTTTGAGCTATTAAGTGAGATGTTCATTTATTCATATCACATATATCAAAATTATATGCACATAAACTAGTTTGTTGAAGCGGTGACAAGTTATTATTACTCCAACGTAGAATTCTTCTCCTAGAAAGAGACATTTCACAATATAATCATATTTAACTTGAAATACAACGGAATTCATGCAAATTTGATATTATAGTATGGAAATAATGTAATCACACATCGCCCGCATAAACTGCGCCATAGAAAGCCACATCATACATCAGTATATAATAAGTACACTATACCTAAAACTATACATAAATTTTCATTAAAAATCAATTTCAGGTTGGTATGATGATACAGAAACTTCTGATATGAAAAAACTAAAATATTCAAGAAATGTTTCAGTGATCCTTATCATGATATCTAAAATTACAACAAAGTATTCAATGTATTCCTTATGAATTTCAATTGTCTTCATTAAAACCCAGGTTTAATAGAGTGATGTACACGAGTTTGATACGAATATTGTAGCTATTGTATATGCGGTTTGCGTTGAAAGAGTAAAAAATGCCACTTCGTATAGTGATTTACTATTGAACAAGTGCTGACCTATAAATCATTGTGTTTCTGGCCTTGTTCATAAGCCTGCTTGTAAAGAGGGAGTGTGGCGCGTAATTTTAACTTAATCGCAGCTTGACGATGGTGAAGGCGACTGTACAACGAGAGGGACTATGATTTACGTTAAGAGCCCTCCATGAAAATGTAGAACTCCCTTTTGTTATCTTTTTTTTTCTTTCCTCTTTTTTCATGTCCACTTTTTTTCTTTTAAGAGAGATGACAGTATCGCTTTTTGTCTTGACTATTTATCGTTAAAAGCGCAGTTCTTCCAGCTAATTTATTTTGAATATTTTGATTCGTCCAATGTGGGTTGTTGTGAATTACGAATGTAAGAAAAAAAAACAAGTCCAGGATATTTTATAGGGTTGGAAACATCAGAAATAATTCATGTGCACTCGTATTTGTGTTTGGATTCTCATGAATTCGACGAATGCAGCTGTGTGAAAAATCTGTAATTGATATGTAGCAGAGAGATTTGTAGAAACATTATCAGATTGCATATAAATCACATAATTATTCATGATGATGAAAAATTTAATTATACAATCAAGTCAGAGTGTGAGAGTATAAAAATAATTGCATTTGAGTGCATTGAATGCCAATTAGGTTTAAATTATGAATTAGAACGATCGGTGATCATTTGCAAAATGTTGATTAATATATATCAACCGCTCGCAGCAAATGCGAATCCAAATCAAAATTGGTTTTCTCATACTAATAATTGCAACAATATCAGGATAGAAATTATTCATAATGATAATGCTCGGATTCATTATCATTCCATTCTACGAGGCTGGAAACAACTCGAATTCATTACGTGCGCTTACATTTTTAATACATATTGAATTTTAATTCCAATCGTACATGTGAAAATCGTTATGATTATCATTCATCACATTCATCGCCGATGGGAATTGTGCCGTTTTTAATCTTTCTATAGATTATCGATATTCGATGTGTTATTCATAAATATGAAAATCAATGATTCCCATTTAATAATTCAATGCTATCAGAGCTGTCAGAAACTTCATTATTCATTAACATGCGTTTGATTTCATATCAATTGATGATGATTTGTAAATTATCTTCCAATTGAGTTGATGTTTTTCATGGTTTTATTGAGATGATCAAAAAATTTTGACAATTCCAATTGTGATGGTATAATGAATCTGAAATTGTTCCCCTAATTAATTAAAAAATTATTCGTCCATTTTCTTTATTGGCTTTTCTTCATTTTTCCTTTGAGAGCATCTGTTTCAATTTTTTTCCCTCCTGCGGTATCAATCAACAAATATTCCCTCATTTATCTCTTTTTTAATGAGAATAAAGATTCAAAATTATTATAACCAATATTACTAATGGTTCGAGGGAGATTGAACAGAATTAGAAGAAAAAATTCAGTCAAACGCTGCTTTGAATCATCACAAGCAGACAATATCATGAAACATCGTCAACCGCACGTTATTAAAATATTTTCTTGACTGCCACATTGAACATTTAATGAATCCAACTAATTTTCATCATCATAAGTAAAATTTTTCCGTGTACTAACAGTTTTCCAATTTTACATTGTTGGAAATATTTAAAATCCAGACAAAACTTAAGTCAAAAGACTTTTCGAACGAGAGTTTAATTCAGTTCAATTCTCTTACACAGATAATCTTTCCACCACTGATACAATAGAGGACACTGCACAACTGATCATAATAATGACACTCTTCAATATAATCCTCTCTGAGGATTTTCGTAGTATTATCGCTTCTCACACCGCAACACATAATCTCACAGAATATCCATTAAGTTGCTTAACAAATACTTGGATGTATTTAATCACGTACACAGATGATATTTATGTGGATATTTTATTTATTCAGGAATAAAAGGAGTAAAATAAATTCATTTCAAAAACATATTACAATTATTTATAAACTGATTTATATTATGAATTTTATAAAAATAAATGAATCTGTCATCACGACTCTACCCATTAGACAAATGCGAATGTATTAATCGATAAACTTTTCATATTTTTTTCGTCTCTGCTTATTTCCCTCTGATAATTTATCTGAACATCTCAAATTTTCATTCCAACTTGATTTATAATCCTCGTTGATTTATGTTTGTGAATCAAATTTAATAACAGATCACAATCATTTTCTCTTTGTCATAACAATAACGATAAAATGTCAGAGGCAAGTTTGTATTTGATGTCCAGTTATTGATATGTGTAATATTTCTATAAACTTTTATAAAAATACTTATTACACAATAATTTTATTTTATTATTAATACATTCCATAGTTTAATGTATACAAACAAACTATTTTCCCCCGAGGTCACAATTTAAAACGGCAATGTGAAAAAAAAATAAGCACAGAATGGATGAAGGACTAATTAGACAGACTGGGAACAAAGAATTATCTGTAAGGCGCCTTGAAAATTGAATAGACTAAAAAGAAAACAATTGTTAATGATAATTTTCTTCTGGCAGAAGTTCGTGCACTGTTCATCCATATTTTGCATAAATATTTCACTCTCATTGTGATATCTGAATCCCTTTCCCAGACAATTTCATGAACATTCCCGCACATAAATCCCCCTATTCATCAAACAATTCCAATTCCGAAAATAATTCTTCACTAAAATTTCCCAAATAAATGAAAAAATACACATTGAAGTCTGTCAAGTCGTTCAATACTGTGCAATAAATCCAAATCGCAAGAAAAATGACAGTAATGAGAGGAAAATTGGCTTCTATGAATACAAAGCGAATAAATATTGGATCCTGATCAGATTGCACCACAAGTTTGCATGTGGACATTCAATCGCTATATATTCATTCACTTTACGTTTGTGTATGCCTGTGCTGTATTGTGTAGGTCGTATGTTTTATACATCGGTCAATTGTTGTGGTGTACAACGCTGATAGAGAGTATGAGATTTTCCAAGTACTCCAACATACACATCGCATGCAGCTTTCACTGTGCGTGTATGTCACCCAATTATGCAATGATAATTTGTCGATTCAACGCTCAGGATATGATAAATTACATGTCAATCATACAGTTAAAATTTCAGAAGGTTATTAGGTGTGATTGTGCAATAATCTTCGACACATAAGCACACTTGGTCAAATATTAAACGTGGATGGAGTAAACTTTGGGTTACAGGAATATTCAAAGTTGTTTATGCAGACATTGAGCTGTGCAATCAATGCATTTGCTTTGTGAGTGTATGTTTGTGTAGCAAAGTGCTGAATGGATTGGTATTATACAATAATGAATAATTAATGTGATTGTTAATTATTTGAGTTGTGACAGAATGCAATTGAATATTTTTTTGCATTCAATATGGGGAGTTTTAATCTGGACAAATAGGGATATTGATGATAAGGACATTTTTATTGTTTATTTAAGTTAAGTACAGTTGAGATATGATATAAACGTGTGTTTGGTTTCATATGATAATGGTGGGAGATATAGAATGTCTATTCTGTTGATCATTCACTTTGGATTATTCAATCTCCTTCCCTGGGTCCAGTCACACTTGGTCTATCGCGTGCTGAATGTTATTTCTAGTTGAGGATTTAAAATATATACAAACGTCATACAAGGAAGTTTTTATGAATAATATTACTGTGGACATGTTGGTGTGATCTTGAGTGGTTTGATATTATTGGAATAATTGATTGAGACGTTGTGCATTTATGTTGGGTGGAATAATTAATTATTGACATATTGGTGATAAGAATTTTGATAAAATCAGAAGTTGAGTGTCGTCGTTCGGATAATTCGTTATGGAATGAGGTAAGTATGTGATTAATTATGGTATTGCATGCAATTAATTTCTATGATTGTGTGATTGAATAGTTGCAACCATGCAGACAGTTAGACATTCATTATGATGAGTGTGTGAAAGGAAAAATGTTGGTGATGTTCAAGGTTGTTTTCAGAATGTTGGATAATAATTTTAACTGGAGAAAAATATTTCACAATAAATTGTTGATTATAAAGCTTTCATGAGAAATTGTGTGGTGTTTTATATTTTATTGGATTTATTTGTTCTACTTTGGAATAAATTTATATGAAGAAAAAACGTAGGATTTATCCACTGCGAAACTTGACGAGTGGGTTGTCGAGTGAATGATATTGTGGTTAAGATAAAAGGATAATTAATTTTAAATAAAGTAAATTGTGTAGATAGATAGTGTTTACAACTTGAGTGGTAATTTTAAAATAATCTCCTGGTGCTAGAAGAAAAAAAAAGGATTTGAGTCTGAGCCTGATTAAATTTCATCGAAGCCTCTGCAGTTGTTTCTTTTTGTTTCACTTGGATACCTGAAGTAATTAGTGGTAGCTTTGATCATCATTATGGTGTAATTCAATCTGTTCAATGCGCATGAATGATCCTGCGTCGAAGTGTTCATGTGTTCGAAATGAGAAAACCAAGGCAGACAATCCGATCATAATTCCATGTTTCATTATTTTAATTACAGAGATTAAGGATTCAATTGGGTGATATATGATGGCAACTTTGAGGGGATCAGATGCTGTGAGAAATAGTTTTAAATCATCAGAACGATGGAGAATATTGAAAAATATTTTAATAATTGGCATTGCATTTATGATACATTTTACGGCGTTCATGGGTGCGAGTAATCTCCAAAGTTCAATAAATTCTGATGATTCTTTGGGCACGTTGACCCTTGCATCTATTTATGGAAGTCTGATATTCAGCAATATTTTTTTACCAGTGCTGATAATAAGGTATTGATTATTTTTTATCTGGATATTAAAAGTTTTTTGTAGCCTAATTCGCCATGAGATGGGTCAATGAATAAGTCAGTCGTATGTGATATTGTTGGATTAATTTATTACAGCAATTTCGAATGTATATTTCGATTACATGAAAATAACAATTACTATCTGTACCCAAGGAAACGTCGCTGACAAATTTAATAGCCTCATGGGTCGTTTCACTATCTTCCTCGGTTAATCCATCTTCCTCGATGGAATTAATCTTCCAGCGAAACCGCTTTTAGACATCAGCCATTGTCAATTGTGTACATGGCTTGATTAATGTTTAACATACGAAGTAAAATGAATTGTCATTGCTCATTTGTTGGTTTTTTGTTTGCAGCTGGCTTGGTTGTAAGTGGACAATATCATTGTCATTCATCGCTTACATGCCATTCATTGCTGCCCAGTTTTATCCAAAATTTTTCACAATGATACCTGCAGGATTGGCAGTTGGATTGGGTGGTGGACCACTTTGGTGTGCTAAATGTACTTACTTGACTGTTGTGGCTGATGCATATTCGACAGTGTCTGAATTGAATGCTGATGTATTGGTTACAAGATTTTTTGGATTGTTCTTCATGTTTTATCAATTGGCACAAGTCTGGGGAAATACGATATCATCTGCTGGTAAGAAACAGAAGTAATTCTGATTTTATTTCATTGTCAATACAATCAGATGAGAAATGTGAAAAAAAAAATGTTTCTATTTTCAGTACTCTCATATGGAATGGAAGAATTGCCATTATCGAATGTAACATTGAACAGTTCGGTGGTTTCTGAAATTTGTGGAGCAAACTTTTGCTATAAAGTTGAAGAAAATCCGAATTTAGCTCCACCACCAGTTGATAGAATTCATTTGATATCAGGAATTTATCTTGGTTGTATGATAGTGGCATGTCTGATTGTTGCATTTGGAGTTGATTCACTATCAAGGTGATAATTTAGTTCGAACTTTATCATCTCAAGACATTCACCCAAGAGAATATAAATCTAATTTTATTGTTGTTGGATGAATTAATGGACATTATAGTAAGAACATAAACTTGCTGTGTTGTTCAGGTGTTTGCATAAAAGTTTCCATCGAGTGTATTTCATGGCACTCAACTGACTTTATGACTATGGATATTTTTATGCAGAGGCAAAATGTCTGACAGATTTTCTCAGCAATCTTTTATACATACTCAAAGTAACTTATATTTATTCAATTAAAATGCAAAGGCATGTCATGCTTATCTTGAAGTCTTACTGCAATTTAGTCAGAGAATAAATTGGAATGAAAGTGATTGCAAGGACATCTCTGCTAATATGAAATAACGATTGAAACGTTGATACACATGAAACTGATTCGCATGAACAATTAACAGTTGTATATCATGCATGAAAAGTTGTTCATAATTCATCAGTCATTTTACCATTTTTTTTCAGATATGATCGAGGAAGAACTGGGTCCGCAACTGGCAAATCAGGTTTTGGATTGTTGGTCGTCACGTTGAAATTGTTAAAAGAAAAACGACAATTGTTGATACTCCCAATAACAATGTTTATTGGTGCGGAACAGGCATTTTTGTTTGCTGATTACAATGCCGTGAGTTGATAGAAAACATGATGGAAAAACAAAAGTTTTTATCTGTATCGATTGTCATTGAACAATTGGAAATTTCAGTCTTTTGTCTCATGTGCGTGGGGAATCAGTAACATTGGTTACGTCATGATCTGTTACGGTGTCGCGAATGCGATTGGAGCATTGGCAACTGGATCAATTGTCAAATTAACTGGACGAATACCCGTTGTGGTATTTGCATTCATCCTCCATTTGGGAATTATAATTGCATTGCTATACTGGAAACCAACTCCTGAACAAGGATTTCTATTTTTCCTCATGTCTGGTTTGTGGGGTTTTTGTGATGCAATTTGGCTCGTGCAAGTGAATGGTATGAACATTCTCCACAATATTAATTCACTTTTCCTTTGTAGCCTGAAAGGTAATATTTCATTTTAAAATGTTTCATCATTCATAAATTGTCGATAAAAACATGTTGGTGGATAGAATGTGCCAACCGACGGTAAACAATGTGAGCAAGATGATGTTGCAAGCACAGTTGGTGTTGGTAAATCCACATTCTGCTCTCTTATGCTTCTATCAGTTGTTGGGTTGATATCATTCGACAAATTCCTTATCACACGTTGATAAACGAAACTCTTCAAATTATTTCTCTCAATCTTCCTGCCATGAAGGAGTTCTAAAATTCATTTACTTTTACAGCATTGAGCGGAATTCTATTCCCAGGAATGGAGGAGGCTGCATACTCAAACTTTCGTTTGTGGGAAGCAACTGGATCAGTTGTTGCTTATGGATACAGTCCGTACTTGTGCACCAGTACCAAGCTCTATGTCCTGATAGGTATTTTAATATCAGGAGTGGTAGGATATGCTGTCATTGAATCAAGTGGTGCAATTGGTAAAGTTACATTGGTGGATCCAAAGACAGATTTCGAATTGGTCAACAGTGGCGAAGAAACGAGTGATAAATCACAGTGATAATCATAACTTTGATGCTTGAATAATTCCAAACCGAGTGAGATTGGTATATTTAATAATATTATTTTTGATTTAGTTTTATGATTATTTTTGGATGAATTTTATTTAATGAACTGTCCTGTCTTCTGATTTTCGTACTTGAATGAAACGTCTGTCATGATTTTCAGTGAATACCTACCGAGTTCCAAGGGAACAGTCCACATTGTTGTTCAATTCTTCACTTACTATTTCACTCCTTCCTCTCCTTTTTGTGTTCGAATAAGCGATCTAATATCATAATGAATGCAGAAAGTCTGGATATGTCTGCTGGATCCAGTTCTATTAACACGTTGAAATCTAGTCTTGAGATACTGCCCGTGCAATGAATCCCACGACGGTCTCAAGGTTGTGATTTATTTTGAGTGTATGAATTCACTGAGGCGTATTATCAACAAAAGAGAATTCTTTCTTCATTATTGTTAATATATCCCTCCTTTTATCACACAAAGAATTATATTAAGATCATTTAGTCTGATTGATTCGAACGCTCTATTGTGTTATCGATTTTTCCCAGCTCTATTCTACGTAATTTTTTCGATGAAAAGAAAAAAAATGATGAATGACACGTCTGATGATTGGATTACAAAGTCAAATTTATTGCTGTCATTTAGGCGTCATTGAATTAGAATAAATTTACTATGTAACTGCATGTTGAAAATTTGGTTTTTAATGTTGAATGTTTAGTGCACATCTGCAATTGAATTGGTGTCCAATGAGTGAGAATAAAATTGAATAGGAACTTTGGTGATGAATTGGTCAATATTTTCCGCAATAAATGTTTCATTGATGAAATACGTCATGGAAAATAGAAGGATCGACAAAAGGATATTTTGTATTGATTTTATGTTATATATTTGTAACAGTTGATGCTTCTTTTTTTTGTTTCTTTTTTTCTCTCTTTTCTCTTTCACTTTCTTATCCTCATTTAAGTATATTTACAATAATTATTGTGGTAATTTCGCTGAAAACTGTTACGAAACATTAGCCCGTGGATCATCTATTTTTCCTAGAAATATATATGACACTCATTAATACGATTCAGTTTTAATACTCGTGTTAATATCCTTACAATGAGCTACAAGATATTAATTTCACGAAGAAAATACACATGATTTCTACAAATTCTCTGCAATTCATTATTCTCACGTAATTCTCCGTTTTTCTTTCACATTTCATTCCATTTTTTTCTCCACACATAACAAAATTTAATAACCGGAAACATTTCTGTACAAACATTCTTTTTTTTTTCGTCCTTTTTTCAATTTTATCGAAGAGTACCAATCGAAGGACTTTTAAATTTTATTCGAATCGAAATTTTGAATTTTGAATTGTTCATTCTATGAGATTTTTCATTCTTCATCTTCATTTTTCCATTTCGCTTTATTATGGTATACTCAACCAAATCGCGTATTTTCCTTTTTAGCATTTCAAAAACGAAATTTCACCGTTGTGTGGTGAATTGGATTTAATTGTTTCATTCATTTTCAACCATGTAAATTTTCTTTGCATGAGCCCTAGCTATTTGATAGCTATGATGTATTCATTTATATTTATTCATGTGTTTATATATATATACATACACATATATATTTGTTTATGCATGTCATTTATTTAAATATATATGCATACGTATATATATATATGGTGTATTAAAGGTACTTTAATATTACAATGCCTATTTTTTTTATATGTACAAATTGATGCGCATTTTTTTGTTGAATAATTTTTTTTGGCGCAACGTCGATAATTATTAAACACATTTAGCACAATTTTTTTATAGCCATTAAGAATAATGTCGGAATTGAACATTTTTTTTCTCATTTTTCTTAAAAAATTGCGATTTTCCAATATTTTGTTCTCCTACAGTGGAGAAAATGGTGAAGTTTGAACCAAAAATTGAATAATTGATGTGCAGAATCGAATTGCATTTTTTATGAATGAAAAATGATAGAAATTATGAAATATGAACATATTTAATAAATTATATTACATGATCGGTTTAGGAGGATCAAATAGGAGAATTGGTGAAATAAAACAAGTGAATAAGAGTCGAATGATTCAACTGTGCAGTTGTAAAATGCAAATCGATAGATCTAGAATGACGATAATATTTTCAATATGGCAGAGTATTCCGGACTAGCTTCGCAAAAAACTTTATTTAATCATTTTTGTCTTGTTTAATTAACCATGGCAAATGTTATTTCTCTATCCATTTTTTTTTTTCATTATTCATTTCCTCTTTTGTTTTTAATATTTAATTGCTTCAACGCGTTCCTTGAAATTTTATAGATTGATTAATGAATGCGTAGAAAGGAAAATTCCATAATTGTAATATACTTTCACAGAAGTTCTTGCGCTTTTGTAAACATCTTAATATTTATAGTTTAAAATCAATATTTCAATATTGTTTCATATCATTGTTTCTTTTTTTCTCATGTTGTCATAATCTAGAGAGTCTTTGAGCCTGGGACATGAAGTTGAGATTCAGATAAACAAATTAATAGATGGACGTAAGAATGGTTTTTCATTATTTAAAATTACATTTTTATCATACGAATTTTCACGCAATTTTCCTTTTCCTTTCCACACTCAGGCTTCATCCGAGCCCAATTCTCATTGCAGTTCACATTTCAATCGCTCAATTCAAGAGAAAATTATTTAAATCATTGTAAAAATTGACAAAATTCTTCTTTACAACAAATAAATTACCATGAAATAATTTTCTCCGAGATGAGTAATCAGTCATGATGTAAAGACAAAAAATAATTGAGTGATTGACATCGAAAGATTGAAAATGAACTGACAAAAGTGTCGTCTGTCATTTAGTGTCGCTTATCAAGAAGCAACAAGTTGATAAATACTGTCCCTCTGTACTCGTGCACACGTACATACCCATACCATCACTCACTCTTGCATCCATTTAATTATTTTCTATATCTACTCGCATGAATCACAAGTCGTAAAGACATTTATTACTATTTACACATAATACACGCGCGTATACGTTACAATCACAATAGTCGTCGAGTTATTAAAATTGGTTATGGTCATATTCATTATTTTTTTTTTTTTTCATGCAGCCAAGATTCTCTTTCCTTTCTTTAAACGTAACAATAAGTCACAGACACATATGCCATTTTTATTATATACCTTTTTGCAATTAGCAATCAAAAACCTCGCTAAATTTTCTCGATTATTATTTCTTCTCATTTATTTTTCTCTTTTGCCAGTATATATATGTGTGTGTGTGTGAGTGTATGAATTGCTTTTGACATCTATACAACAGCCATGTTTAGCATGTGGAATTAATGACGGCGTTCTTATCATAATTAATTGAAAAAGCAGTTCACCAAAATTAATTTTATTCAAATCATTCACCCACGTAGGTAATCACAACCTCATTCTCAGCTTTTTTTTCAACACCCCAGTCTATATTTCAATATTCTTTTATTATCAATATTATTATTACTGTTATCGTAATATTTTTTATTATAATT